>JAQQZZ010050215.1:0-10108 GCA_030265115.1 Mopalia vespertina | reverse complement strand
CCCCCCACACTAAAAAAAACTCAATATTTGGACGTCTATATGAACCTCTAACATCTGTCAAAATATACCTCATATACAGTTTGTATATAGAGTGTTCTGTGTGGTGATTGATTAATTGGTGTTTAACGTCGTGTTGAAGCGTTTTTCACTGATATAACGGCGGTGCATGAGTACAATAAGAAAAGCACATTAACGCGATCATAAATGTTATTCTTGTTGTTGTCGGAAAATTTAGCTTCCTCCCATGCAAAGTAAAGAGAGGAGGGTTGGGAGGGAGCTCTCAGAGCTAAGGGGCAACATGAAGCCGATCTTATATCTTTGTATTTTATCCTGTAATTGTCCTTCTTTATCGATCTTTGTGTGTTGCCAGTGAGTCGATGGTAGTTTCCTTCACCCATTGGACTGGCCGTCGTCATACGAGAGAAATAACATTAAGCACGACGTTAAACCCCAATCAAACAAATAAAGCTTTTAAAGACAGCGTGTCTACGCTATGGACGGACATACAGGACCGCCCTTAGCCAATAACGCGTAAGACTGCATTGACGATGCCTCTTACTAAATGCTAATCAGTTATATGGTATTATACATGAACTTAATTGTAAGATATAAATTAACACGGTTTCTGTTTCACAAATACTCTGAATATACGAGTTGACGAAATGAAAATACCGTCAAATGCAAATCGCTTTCTAAACTATAAACAAAACAACTATATTCTAATAATGAAATAATGCAAAGAAGAAATAAATAGCGTATTACCTTATGTTTGTATACTTTCGTGGAGTATTAGCTTCTGAAGTAATCCGAAATTGTGTCTATATCAATTTGTGTTCAGTTGTTTCACACTTACACTGACTTATATGCATGTATCTTTCAGAGCAAAAACTTATAGGACTGTTAATATTGCGAACCGTGTACACGTTTAACTCTGGCCGTTGGTGTATGTACATATGCACCCGGTATAAACGTATTAAGGGTCATATGTCACGGGGGTTTTGTTATTCAGTCTGATAGATAAGCACATCACATCATGGGCGGGGCGATCTGCTATAGCATAGGTTTTTTTCTTCGAATCCGTGTCAGCCAGTCTATAGTCATGTGTCCGGAATGTACCGCACATAAAAATCTGACTGTTAAATGGGAATTTACGCTTCGGATACAAGCGACCTGATCTTGTAAACTTTTCGGTGAATTACTAGTTGAAGACCTCTTGAGATATTAACGTATAGGTCTGAAAATGTCAGAATGTTTTTTACTATACTTTCGACACTCCAGTTAAATTCGAGAAACTTATAGCGTATATGAGAACACAAAACACAAACACTTAAAATCAGACAGCTGGAATTTTCTAGGCATCTTTGGTGTCACAGGGATTCGGTAAATTCAGAAGAACTCTTAAAGACCTACCGAGATATTAACGTATAGGCCTGAAATTTCAGAACGTTTTTCCTTTCTTTCGACACTCCAGTTCAATTCGAGAAAATTATAGGGTTTGATACAACAAAACACAAACACTTAAAATCAGGCTGCTGGAAATTTGTAGGCCTCTTTTGTGTCACAGGGACCCGCATCAATAACATTTATATTTTTACTCCATAAGCTAATATCAAATATATTTGATATAAGCTTTGATAAAAGCTTATGGAGTTAAAATATTAATTTATTGATACGAGTATTACCTACAAGATATATGTTGTATCGCTGGGACTCGTATCAATACAATTTATATTTTTAATCAATAAGCTAATATCAAATTTATTTGATATAAGCTTATGGAGTAAACATATAAATTTATTGATACGAGTCCCTATACAAGGTATCTTTTATATCACTGGGACTCGTATCAATAAAATTGATATTTTTAGACAATAAGCTAATATCAAATTAATTTGATATAAGCTTTGATATAAGCTTATGGAATAAAAGTATAAATTTGTTGATCCGAGTCCCTGGCATACAAAAGATACCTAGAACATTCCAACAGTCTGATTTAAAGTGTGTGTATGGGTATATTTAAACGCGAATAAGTACCTCATTGAAATCTATATATACAGTCAATAGTTAAGGTATACTCAACTGTAAAAGCCAATGACCTTCGCCTCTTCTAAAGCATTAAAAGCTATGGGGCCTATATAGCTAGTATACTTTGTGGACTTTCTTAACGTCTATATCACGTAAAATGTCTCGCATTCATGTTTCGCGCTTTATTATTTGACCGGATCACATAAAGGTATACATAATCACTGTTGAGTTACTTAATTGAATCTACATAGCTTAAAATCTGTTGTATGAATCTTTCATCGACTTGGCGTGTGAATGATAAACATTTACAAGGTATTTATCGCTCACGTGTTGATAAGATCTATTCATGCAGTTTGATACACTATAGATATTCATTTATGACGTAGTCCGACACCTACATGCGGAAAAGTACTGCGTTTACTCGTACCTATTAATCCACCAATCAAAGGCTTGTTCTGTATACCACATGCTTGCGATTACTTTAACAATTACTCTTGAACAAGTACAATTATTATAATATACCATGGAATGTTGTGCTTTATTTCACAATAACCCTTCATTAGGCCAACAAGAACATATTTACAGTCAATATATTATTGAAAATTGAAAATATCATTGTGGTTTTCATATACGTATTTTAAAAGCACTCTCGACCAGGAGCAATACGTTGGAAATCGGCTTAAAATTGTCATTAATTCGACAAATAAATGCTATTAATATAGACCTATAGAGTTATGGCATTTTGAAGAGGTCTGTATGGGTGACAATAGACCCCACTTAGGCTCATATTCAATATGATGCCCGGGGGTCTGTTAAACTGAGTACAGTACCTTGATTATAGGACATTCCTCAAGTTAAAAGGAAAGGCAACTGTTTTTCGACCTAAACTTATAATTTTTATTGCATATTTTCAGACAACATCTGTATTGCACTTGCAATCGAATTAGCATAGCCGTTATTTAGTTAATTTAAAAAGCGGAACTGACGTCCTTGTTCCAAAACACAGTAGTCATATCATCTAGTCGTGGCTGTCCCCTATTGCCTGCACTGGTGGATGCTTTCATATAAAGCCGAAAGTGAGGGTTCCGTGCCCAAGGGAAACAACAACAACCGCTTGTACATATGAAACTGGTTCTAAAAACCGCATGTAAGCTGTGAAAACATGCTAAACGCATATGTGTTACTCAACGAGCTATTTTGATATGTATACAACAGATTAACATTGCGCTTGGATGACCAAGCTTGTGTATATGCCGTGTTGTTATTGATGACTTCCAATGCATCCATAAGCAAACGAGTACACTGGTGACCGACCGTGTTTTCGAACAATGACGTCAGTCCCGCCTGTTGAGATAACTAATTAACGGCTATGCTAACTCCAATGCAAATGCAATACAGATGTTTGTCTTTGAGAATATGCAATAAAAATAATAAGTTTAGGTCGAAAAACAGTGGACTTTCCCTTTAACACAAACAGTAAAACAAAAGCGAATAGGGGCCTACAAACCTACAGGAGTCACTTCGATTCAATCAGAGAGAAGCAGACGCCATCATTGTCTTGATTGAATTCAAGGCAGAGAATGGAATGGAATAGTTTTCGTTGATTGGTTAACTTCTATATCCATATTTATTGGATCTCTAGTCCAATAATCAAAGTTTACGCCTATGGGCACGCGAAGCCGCAATTAAAGGAGGGAAAAATACAATTCTCTGAGTGAGAAAAAAAATGGCAAGAATACACCCTGATGTAAATAATATAACAATTGGAATAGTTTCAA
The DNA here is from genome assembly GCA_030265115.1 of Mopalia vespertina. Taxonomy (NCBI): domain Eukaryota; kingdom Metazoa; phylum Mollusca; class Polyplacophora; order Chitonida; family Mopaliidae; genus Mopalia; species Mopalia vespertina. The sequence goes on along the minus strand of JAQQZZ010050215.1, from coordinate 6,305 downwards.
AGTTTGAAGACAATTACAAATTTCTTTCAAAGATTTACCCTCATGGTTTGAATATATGAGACTACAGCGATTGAATTATCTCCCTTGGAAAATAACCATAACGTAATGCTTTTCCATATGGACTACGGGTTAAATTCACCACATTTAACGAATTTTTAAGAAATAGTCCTGTTAAAAATAAAGAATAATAATCTATTCGAAAGAAAGAATTTATTTTTCTTGACTGATTTCTGCTTTTATAGATGTCACCTAATGACGAAACAAATCAACACGTATTATAATAATTATTTCAACGGCATCGATTAAATTCACGATGGAGCTTACGTATATACAGGATAAAATGAAGGCATGCGGAATTGTTTGATAAATGATTTCATATGTGAAGTGCTTCGTTCTATTGGAAAATTTATATTTTTCATTGCTGTATAGACTAGGCCTTTACATGACTATACCCGAAGCATATAATTCCCACTTACAGCCTTTTTCTAACAACCTTTAACAGCACTTTATCTTAATACATTTACACACTTTTTTTGGAACACCATTATACACTTTTTCTTAACACCTGTGTTCACTCTGTCCAACACCTTTACGCACTTTATCTTAAGACCTTTGCACATTTGATCTTAACACCCTTGAACTTGTATCTTAAAACCTTAGCAAACTTGATCCTAACACCTTTGTACACTTGATCTTAACACCTTTGATCTTTTATTTTAACACCTTTACACACTTTATCTTAAGTCAATTGGCACACTTTATCTTAGACATTTGCACATTTTATCTTAACACATTTTAACACCTCTGTGCAGTTTATTTTAACACATTCGTACTCTTTATCTTAACAACTTTTAACACTTTATCTTGAAAACTTTATCTTGACACTTTTGGACACTTTATCTAGAAAACCAGATGGAACTGGATCATGGCTCAACATCCGTGTATATAGACTTGATTCGGACATGTTAGAAAACTTTAAATTTTACTTAATTTCAGTGACGATCTGAAGATACTTTTAACAAACGCGTCAATTGTTCGGGTACAGATTCACTTTAGATGACAAATAACTAAAGAACCTCAACTCATATTAGTCAACAGTATCCATTGTGGACGTGTCTATTCGTCATCAGAGTGCATGCTGTTGAAATCAGAGAATGTAATTGCATATTTCCTTGTTACACGGACAGATTAGGGGAAGCCCCATTCGATTAAAACCATCGCCGTCTTGTCTCCATGACTTTACGTATAGACCGCTTGGTCATAAACCAGGACCATATTGTGAATTACAGTAAACTGTGCGTTGTCGTCAGGCAAGTCACAACTGTATAAATACGCCAGGACTAGCTTATAATGTCATACAAGTACAGACCAATGCAAGTCACTATACCATTAAATTGTACTTTTCTTAAATCAGTTTTTCCCCATTTTATGTTAAGAAAAAGTGCATGACAGTATAAGAAGACTTATCTTCACTGAACTCAATCTTTCACTCGACACTAAATTTCTACGCTGACCTTAAAATACCTGAAAGCAATGGGATCGTTTTTTTTTATAAACTCCATAGTGACTTTGTCTGTACGACCAGGGAGCTGCGTTCCAAGATTGTCCACAGGTTTTTTTCTGAGAAGGTCTTCGTTTAAAACGTGTACAGGATGCGTTTGTGTTAAAGGAATGCATAATATAATTAACAAGTATAGGGTAAGTGAATGAGTGGGTATTTATGAGCATTTTAATGTGTGCCACACTTACGGTAGAAAAAATACGGTAGAAAAGTAAATTGAAAAAGCCGTTACTTCCAAACATGTTTGTCCGCGCCGCCATAAGCGACCGAAGGACTCTTCAGAAAAAAGTCGCGAAATGTATGGCTGCTTTGTTGTGGTAGACGGGGTCAATGGGTCACCTGCACTGAGCAATATGTTAAGTAGCCGTGTCTTTTTTTTATGGTAACTCACCCAGACATGCGCAGCAATGTGATTAGCCGATTGATCAAACGGCACACACCTTCAGCCGCCATTGTTAAAATGTCTGCCCCCATAGTATTTTTACGTTGTAATGGACTAGCTAACTTTCGATAGTGAACAGGAATTGTACAACAAATCGCAAAAACTTGGTATCCGAATGGAAAACGACAAATAATAATCCAAAACCCAACCAATCAACCAACAGACATTAAACGCTCGCATATAAGTGTTAGAAAGTTACCAAAATTACCAAAATGTTCTGTGCACAGGCTACCCACTGCACGCACATGCGTTGTATAGTTCTCAACCGGCGAAAGGTTAAAGGGTGAAACGCTCTGTGATAAATTACGAATTATTGTGAAACCTTAGCGTTCACACGGTCATTAAATCCGATAGATTAAAGTTATAAGCCTGATAGTCACAAGAATCAATTAGTATAAATCCACTAAGTCCGCATGACGTCAGGCAATAACCATGTATGATTGATTTTGATCGCACGACAATATTCACTACCAAGTCCTTTGGTTACTTTCATCTATTGTTAAAAGGTAATTAGTCTGTTCCAGGTGATATCGTTTACCGATATTCCTGAGAAATTGAGTCATGGATTCGCCGTTTATACTTCGGACAGTATACCTTCATGCAACACTACCCGCAGGTGTTGGCCCCAGGATTCGAGTACTAAATAGCTTGCTTCTTCAACTCTCTGACTAAAACATCCGGGTTGACCCCTTTGTGGAGTGAGCGTCATGATTTAAAAGAATGAACAAAATCTGTATTTAGTCCAATTCGTCTCGACCCATAGAAAACGTAAGAGTTATAGGATTTTAACTGACATATATATTCCGTGCGCCGTTCGTGCATGATGTCGACTCTATTTGTTCAACGGATTTATTAAGCCTGCAACAATCACGATCCTTTCCGAAAACTACTAAATGTATGAGTCATTACTCGAACATTGGATTTGGTATAAAATGTATGTTATAACTCGGGTCAAAACATGACAACTTGTCTCGTTTACAAACAAGTGAAAAAAACTAACGATCGGCAATAATTTACCAGCTTATATTTACCTATTGAGATAAGCGACACGACGGGTTTAAATCGAGTATCCGGTAACTGACATGTAGGCCAGTTCTTGATGACAAAATCATTTTGGATATCTGGTTGATTATATTATTTTTGTAGCCGCCATGCAGATGAGTGCAGGAGAGTTTCGCTGTCTGAAGGTTCATGTTGCTGCATGGTCCGAATTAAAGTTGATTACGCCGAATCGTTTACGAAATGCCTGGATTATAAGTGTGAAGATTCAACGTTTTTTCTGAAGTGTAGCGTAAAGGCAATAAATACCAACATGAATTGGTATCCCTGTATAAACTATAGTGGTGATAGGCCCTATCCCATCTAGCAGTATCAATGAAATTTAAACAGTTCACCATTGAATTGTTTGGTTGGTTATTGTTTAACGTCGTACTCAAGGGTAGCACATTTCAGTTATGTGACGACGGATAGTTCCTTGATTAAATACGATAAAAAAGCCTGGAGGAAAGCTCGTAAAAAAAAAAACATCGCGTGACTCACTCACCGTGAGCGATACATTAAAGTAGGATTTGTAGGCCGACCCGCTAACCAACAAACCACGGCCGCGGGTTCCAGCTCCCCGTTGAAAATAAAAAAATTTAAAAAAAAAGTTAAAAAATTTAAAAAAAAAACAGGCCATGAAATGAATGAGATTTGGCCTTTGTTTACATACTAGTATTACATATTAACTCTGTATTTACCTACAGAAATCTCGAGTGAATGTAATGACCATGGTATAAAAGAGTGTGATAAATATATAGCAAATAAGATACTCGGTATAGGTTAAAAAACAAATTGCCTGCAAACTGGTATTTCAGAGAAACGGAAATTAACCAATGAATATGTTAGCTAAAAGAGAACGAGAGATACAATTGGTCTGATTCAGAGGGAAGATTCGTCTTAACCAGTATGTCCTTTGGATTTTCGTTTCGCTTGTTATATGTTTTAATAGATCCTTGTGAGAGGGGAGTCAAACTATTAGTATAGGAGTTTGATATCCCTGTATAAGGAGAGCAACAAACCGGGCTCCTATGAATTGTCCGACGAGTCTATTTGATGTGCGAGTATATTTAGGGCTATTTCACTTGAATGATGGCGATGTACTTATACCGACTGTATGAGTGTCATCGCCATCTAAATCACAAAGTAAAATACTTAAGGGTCCATAGAGGTAGTAGTTTTCAGGCAGGTCACACTCCACTCCACTGCAATGCATTTTCTGATAACATTATATCCATTTGTAAGCAATCCTATCAAAAGAATTTCGAAAAAAGGAAAAAGGGACATTTTTATTACACAGCGTCAAATACAATTGTGAACAAGAGGTGAGTGTGACTCACTTAATCGCATCGGGAGTATACTCTATCAATGTTGGGGTTAAGGAGAAACAAGCGTAAATAGTCACTATATCCACTGCAACTCCGCTTTAATCGTCGAAATAGTTCAATCTTACGGTTATCCAACCAGACATTTGATTGGAATGACCCCATTTTTAATAGGAATGTAGTTTAGTGTATAAGACCAATATGTTTCTAAAATTTGAAAAACCTGTGTTAAGTAGTATATGTTTTTACTGTGTTCACGCGGTCTGTAATTCTATTATTATCATTATGTTGCCATGGAAACAAGAAATTTGATTGGAATGACCCGGTTTTAAATAGGAATGTAGTTTAGTGTAAAAACAATGTGTTTCCAAAATTTGAAAACCCTGTGCATGTTAAGTGGTATTGTTTTGATCTTGTTCACGCCCTCTATACGGAAAGACGGACGGATGTCGTGACGGCATAATCCCATGGCATAAAATGCCGATGGAATAAAACGATAAAGACAGTGTTTTCGTAACTCGAGAGACTTCGTTGATAGTGGCTTTTCTAATACTAGTATCAGTTGGCTCACCATAATTTGGCACGAATAAAAAAAAGATAATCCTCTGAATTTAATAGCAGGCATGCTGTAGTGTCGTGCATGAGGGTACTTTAATTAAATGACGTATGACAGCAAAATATCGTAGAATATTTTTACTCCTATAGTTTGACACGTTGCAATTTTTTTCCAACTATAAATCCTTTATTATTCTGTACTGCCTATCAACTGTTGAAAGCAACCATCATATCATGTGGCCTTATTTAAGGGAAAGGGATTTGTTGATTGGTGCTTTAAGCATTAGTTATTGTATTTATTATGATGGTGATGTACTCTCAACGTGACAAGTCACACCAACATAATCATAAAATGCACACAAAAAATTTTGCTCTGGTGGAAAATGAATTGACGATATGCTCGGAGTCTATTGCCCTTATGCTGCGTTCGGGACTCCTCGTTGTCATCATTCGTGCTACATTTATTACTCGAGAGCACTGCTACGAATCGTAAACACAATTTCACGACCTGTAAATTCCGTTCAAGTGCTACTACGAGTGGAAAAAAAAGAACACTCGTCAACTCGATTCTTATCGAGTGAGTCGAGTTTGTGGTCGTAACTACGACCAATAGTTACCCCATGAGTGGAGGACTGTCCCGAATGCAACATATAGAGAGCGTCAAAGAAAGATTTAGTCTGCTAAGAGTTATTGCCCCTTGATTGCAAATTATTTCCTTAGGAGTGACATTGAGTAAAAAAACAAAGTAACAGGGTGGATTTTCCATAAAATATAATGATTGAGTTTCACATGAAAATCAAAATTCCCGTTATTCCCGGAGTTCAAATTCCTGTTATTTATATCCACAAGCTGGCACAAGCTATAGCCTACATCCTTTATATCGAAAAGAAAAAAATGTAAAAGACGACACCATGCAATTTTTAGTCCAGGGGCATTGCTTATGAAACATGCGTAGCTTACGTTGGGCATAATTACTACGGTGCTTTCAGTACTAAACGCCATGGTGATTACGTCCAACGTAAGATAGCCCCCGGGGGGTCACACGACGCTGTTTGACGTATGTGTCTCACACTTTACAGTAGCTAAGGTGTCATAGCAATAAAGCATAAGACTGCATTGGCCATACCTGGATCTTATGGTACCCTGGTACCCGTGGCTAATTCCACTACGTCATTTGGAGCCCGCGGCCGTGGCTTAGTGGTTAGCGAGAGCGCATACTCAATCTAATTAAAATCAGATTTTAAAAACGCACCCCTTGTTGAGATCTGATTTTAATTAGATTGGCGCTTACTAATCCTACTTCAATGTACTGTTCACGGGATCGACTCCGTCTGTCGACCATCAAGTATACGTATATGAGCTCCGGCAATCGTGGGAGTTTTTT
>JAQQZZ010050204.1:0-10108 GCA_030265115.1 Mopalia vespertina | reverse complement strand
GATCACGTACCGCCTGCCATAAGCCGTTCACACCGCTGTAGGCCGCTGGGCTGTTGGGTTCGTAATACAACCGTCGCAACGTCTTATCGAGCTTCGTTGACCGGATCGCGGCCTGGCGCGTGGTTTTGGTCTTTCGCAGCCTCCTCGTCGGTCTACCCATAGGGCTCGTGTGATCAGCAGGCTCGACCTGCTTGTGGTTAACAGGAACGACCAAACACACCCACGATGACACACGTCAGACACCCCAAGACACCGAGCACCGCTAGGGATGGCACCAGTCGCCTGATCGTAGGTCTTGATAAGTCGTCAAGCGTGGGTAATACGGTGTGTTCGTAGTAGTAGCGTATAGCGTCAGGGTGTTGGGCTTGATCACACACATCGTCGGTGAATTGTTTCAACACGAGTAAACTGCCTAAATTCACCCTACAATCGTCAAACATCATCAAGACCACTGTTTTATAGGCTCGTAAATCCTGCACCGAGGCTACCATATGCGCCCAATGAAATTTACCCTCCGTCATGACATCGCAAGCGTCAACTGCAGACTGACCCCCCACTCGTCAGACGGTTGCCTGATATACACTCGAGGTATGTCGGGGCGACCAAAAGTCCTCGTCAGTCACAGTGATTGGGGTGATGAGGTGATGAGGGTGATGGGGAGTGAGGTCCGTCTGTGGTAGCACCAGGTCGGCAAAGGCAGTCTCTTCCTTCTCTAAAATGGCCGTAAACAGTTTCTCGAAGTCAACAGCGTCTTGTTTGACCGCGAAGCGGTTTAGAAAGAGATTCACATTAGCAGGTGATGTCACATCTCCATCTCGAACGCGTCGTCGGAACAGATGAGACAGTCGACTGCTATCCACACGGTCTAGGGCTTCGGGCAGGAAGGGGACAAATCCCGTGGTGGTCACGGGTCTAGGGTTAGACACGTATGATGGGTAGCCTCGGGGAGTTGACAGTAGGCCCCGCAATACTTTTTCTGTAGGGAGTCTAACGCAGTGTGAGGTAGTCTTCGAAACACCGCATCCGGATGTCTTGTAAACGCTGCCGCATCGGGTGATCTAACGGACGCATCGGGGTTGGCTCCGATGTCTCCTCTCCAGTATGTGGTGTGGCTGCTAAAAAGCCATCCACGGACTCGAGGGTGGCTGGGTTGGTGAGGATCGTCCAAGCTTCCTCGTTCAAGGTGATACCCAGACGTGACAGGTAGTGACGATCGTCTTGTTTATACGTCATCCAATATTTGAAATGCACGTAAATATTTTTTTGTGCACGGTTTGTGAGGCGTAGATACCGTGACATAACTCCACATCTCGTTGAATCTCTGTGGGGTTGTGGAGAATTCATCGACATCCCATTGATATGGCGTGATGCGGGCCGCGTTAAAGTCGCCCATCACCTGCTTTCGTTTGGTCCAACCCCCTCGGGAAAGTCGAACAGCGTTGTCAGGGTTCTCCGCTTTATCCGTATCCGTCAATATCACGCCATCGGGGTGTACGGTCTGCTTTATACGCCGGGAGAGGTAACTTTCATTCGCGTTCACTTGACGAGGTACGGGGTTGAGCACGGTTAGGGGTAGGGCTGGTTGTGGGGCTGGTGCTGACCCTGGGCGTGGCGCTGGAGGTGGAGGCTTGAGGGCTCTCTCCGTCTTCTTCTTCTTCTTCTCTACAGGGGTGACTAGCGCCACGGATGTTGGCGTGGCTCGTTTTGGCATGGTCAGCAACGGGTAGGTAGGTAGCTAGGTGGGTAGACAGCAAGACAGCAGGCCGGTGGCTAGAAAGCGATACATAGAACACCAGACAGGGTGATAGGGTGGTGGTAGACAGCAGGCAGCTTGGTGAACAGCGAGCGAGAACAGGTCGGCACGTAGCAGAAGACAGGTCAGCAGTCAGGTCCGGAATGAAGTTTAACCCACCAAAGCTCCTCCGTTTTATATCCGTGGCTCGACCTAGCGCCTCCGTTTCAACCAGCTCTAACCGGTTGTAACCCGTTTCACCGGATTCAACCGCCTCTAACTAGTTAAACCGGTTCTAGCCAGTGTCATCGGTGTCAAACTGCGCCGGTGAGTACACTCAGGTCACTAAGTATGGGTTATGGGTTTGCTGGATACCCTAACAAGCGATCAAAAAAATCCGTTGCTTTTTCATGGGCCGTTTGTTGTTTTCTTTTTCGTTGAACGAGGTTGGAAAACGCAGTAAATACACGTTGACACGCTTTGTGTTGTACGGGTCTACGGTTCTGTCGTTTCTTGGCGCTTTGGGTGGTACTCATCATCGCGACTTGACGGACTTTTCTGGCTTTTTTCATCGGTTTGACTCGCTTTTTTCCCCACGGAATCATTCCGTTAGACATCATTGCGACTTGACGCTGTCTCTTTATACTTTAGTTCAACCCTCAACTCGACACGCAACTGACTTGAAAGAAAGAGAACAGACTACTCTTTTATATCTATAGTTTTATTTTAATTTAAAAAAAAAACCTAATGAAGATCTACATCACAGACTGTGACTTAGAGTTTAAAGGAACTGATGTGAACACTCTACATGTTGACTGAAGCAGACGCTCGCTGGGTCGTCATGGTGACTCAGTGATCTCCCTTGACCAAACGAGTACAGATGGCACCGTGCCATGTTGTGTAGGCTTTGGTGTTATGGGTTCGCTCTTTAGTCCATCAAACAACACATGAAAGACTAACATAGCATTAAAAAAGAAGAACAGACTACGCTTTAGCTTTAAACTGTTAAAACAAAACAACAGGAAGGGCTACAACACAGCTTTGGGCTACCCCCAGTGATATCAAGGGACTGACTTTAACACTATACAGTGTACAGGTCTGAAGCAGACGAGAGCTTGAGTGACGTCACTTGTTTACGCCGAATCAACTCAACATGACCTTGACCGCTGGCCTAGCTTGACCGAGTTTATGTGTACGCTACACTGGAGTGACGTCACTAAAGGCCACGGTGGGCTGACTCGGAGTAAACAAGTGACGTCACTCAAACCCTGCAGCTAGCTACGCCATTTTGTCTGTAGGTTGAATCTCGCTGTTTGAAGCCGGTCTTTCACACTTGTGCTAGGGAATCCACGTAGACTGAGTAGACCAAAAGGTGCCCATAGAGCAAACGATGAAGGAGTACCCAATTCTAAACCAGTACTACACCGTTTTATGTAGCATAGCAATGGAAACAATCGCGGATCACCTCAACTCACACGACTGTGGACAGTTCATCTTAGTCGGTCTTCAAAAGTTATAGCTCGATCGCTTTAAAAATCACACCACGTAAAAGAGCGACTTCGCTTTTCCTAAACACCACCTCCACTTCAACCGTCTATGCCACTCAGGACCGGCAAACACCCCGACATCGACCACATGGAAGCACACTTCAGAGTTTTTTCGAGCTCAAGCGATATCGATCCGACGTGCGGTCGTTCCGGTCCGCGCGTACAGTATATATCCAGGCACCTCTCCGCATCCAGTCATACCACAAACCAAACAGCCACCAGACATGAAGAAAGCACGTAACCAGAGAAGACAAGCCAGTCGTCAACCACTGCGGTTTATTCTACCTTAACTGGCAGTGGTTGCGAAGATGTCCACCACGCCTCGACTGAGAAAACCAGTCACCAAGCCAGGCAAGACGAGGCGTGCTGGTCAACTCACCCTCCACCAAATGTATACCAATTACCGAGCACCACCACAAGACAGGGGCCGGCCTTCATCAGCTCAACCTTCACGGAGGACAGCCCATATACCCTCACCATGCTACAGAAGGCTGAGGAAGAGCTGATGAGGGCGATGCCCAGCCACCGTACACCCGAAGATGACGTGACCCAACCACCCAAGGAACTGGTAAGGGTCATGTTCATCGTGGAGCAGCCCTCCACTCCAACCGTCGAGGCAAGCGAGGCGTCCGCCTTCGCTACAGTCCTTCAATGGCTGCGGAATGACGAAGTAGCCACTCGATGGTTGGAGGAGTTCGCCTGAATACACAACCGCGTTTGTGTGTTCTTCCAACGGTCCTTTTCAGGGCCACACTTCCAAAGGCCCTTCTCAGGGCCAACCAACTCTTACAAAAAATGGTCTCTTGTTTTTGCACGGTTCATGTTTTTATACAACAACAACAACACACACAAAAATAAATAAATAAAAACACACCAACCACGGTCAACCTCAAACACACAACCCTAGCCCCTTTACCAGTACATGTTAACGTACAAACCCTATGTTATCAGTAGTGCAGGATCGATCCCGCAGTACAGTTAACGTACAAACCCAGCGTCAACAGTACTGCGGGTCCTCTAGGGTACCCGAAATACATGTTAACGCACGAACCCTACGTTATCAGTACTGTGGAGGACCCGCATTACATATAACGCACAAAAACAATTACTACATAATAACGTTGAAGCCTTCCATATTATGTACTAATAAATACTAACTGAGATACGCATTCTATAATACTTATATTATAACAAGCTTTAGAAAAGTGACTTACTTCATAGTCAGGTTTATGGCATTTGAAAAGAGGAATGTAAGATTGTATTTGTATAGGGTTGAGAATGCAATACATGTAATACATATATGTTGATACTTTGTTGTATACAAGACATTATACAACAAAAGGATGGTCCAAACAGGTGTGGAACACTTATACAAACCAGGCACTCTAACTAAAAGATATATATATATATATATATTTTGAATAAATGAAGAGAGAAAATGTGCTTGCCTACACCGGGCTTTGAACCAGGAACCTTTGGGTTGCAGGCCCAACATTCTACCGACTGAGCTACAGAGGCTCATATATATACATGTGGTAATAAGAAGCATATGTATAGAGTGATTATTTAATATAATAGTCATGAACAGTTTTTTTTAATATATAGATAAAGAGAAATAATTAAAACAATATATATATATATTTACTTGAAAAACTACTTGTACAGTGAAAAATATTTTTGGTTTTTAATATTTTGGCATATTTGTTTGTATAAAATATTTGGTAATTAGTGGTTTTAAGATATCGGTACAAATTTGTATAAATGAGTTTGAAAACAGGTGAATACAATTTTGAAGCAGGCATTATCTGTGATTAGAACAATTACAGTGGGGAGTAACCAACAAAACAACAAAACAAAAAAAAACTGTAACTTGTGTACCAGTGAGCTTATCAAATAGCCTACATAAAAAAAATTAAATAGAAAAAATGAATTAGACAAAAATAATAATACTTTTAAATAAAAATAATACAAAATTACTATAAAAAAGTTAATTACATCGAGTTTCAAAATATTCAATTTAAAGAAATTTAATTAAAAACAATATATTTAAAATCATTCAAAGGAAAATGTTTAGAAAAAAATCAGTTGATGTGATAAAATTCAGATTTAAGAACAAAATTGTATCTGAGAGAAAAAAAATAACTTTAAAAATGTCAATAAGAAACTATCTTCCTAATATGGCTGTGGTTCTAGTTTGGAGAATAACACGAATTGTCAGTCTTTTTTTAGTTGTCTCCGTATACTGTATGAGTATACCGCGATGTTAAACTAGACAAGTTTGTACTCCAACTTCGTGTAAAGCAATTGAGCAAATTAGGACAAATTGGAGTATCAACATTTGACTTTATTATCATCTGCAAAATTAAGCTTGGCAAAGCCACCTTTACCAGGCAGTTCGAGCTGATGACTGCCATTTTTGTGTTGAATTTTTTGTATGCTATGTTATGGCCTACCAGGACGACGTGGCGGGCGCAAGTTAACGCTGGCACGGTCATGTTCATACATGACTTTTACCTGCCACACTCACGTGATTCTAAATGTAAGAGCGGACTGCTAAACGGACGCATCTTACCGTTGTACTCAGTAAACCCATGGACCTACCGCGAGACAGAATTTTTAATATGACCCGGTCCATATAGTTCTATAAGCCCGATTGTAGCGATGTGTAAACTTGAGTTATAATGACTTAACGATGAGGCCACATCTGAATGTATTACAAAGCAGATTTCTGGCAAATGATTTAATTGTCGATAAACGTAGGTTATTTCGCCGTCAATTGAGTATAATACCAATACCAATCAATCTTGTAGTGTTTGAGTATAATACCAATATCAATCAATCTTGTGGTGTTTGAGTAAATCTTATGTAAAACATTTAGTTTTTTTAACATTTTGTGATTGAAGTGTTTACACTAAGTTAAAATGCAAATGCATGTTTGGGCTCTTGCTTTTATCATGTTCTCATCGACAAAACACAAGACTGAATTCCAGTCAAATACAGTTAAGTCATATTTTAATTTTAATGTCGGTAGTAGGCCTATAGCAAATACATAGTGTGCCCATTAAATATTTGCATGTCAATACTCGGAGGTTTTCGTGGTTATAAATGTAACATTTATGTAGAACTCTAATGATTTAACTGTTTATGCTTTGATTATGATTGTATTGTGTCATCAAATATGGTGATAGACATAGATAATATAAGAATGACGCATTGCTGTACCACGTGACGTGTGTCATGACATTGTGGAAGAGTTAAGATATGTATTCATAGAACGTTGGTGCATTTTCGCTTAACCTGCATTGTAGCTTAGTAGATGTATTTAAACCACAATTATATATGGAAAGCGAAAACCCAAGAATAGACACGTTTTGATTTCTGTCAGAAAACTGATCATGTAAGACGAAATCACCATGGATACGTGATTTGCATGATAAACATTCTTAAACCTAGTCAACGGTCAGACACATGTTATACAATAAAGTTCGCAGAATTCACGACATTTTCGTTTGCATGAACTATATACCAGACAATATGCACGCTCTGCTTTTGATCAAAATCAAACGAGAACTTCATATATATATATTTATATGTACAAGGCTGAATTTATGTAGTTTAGTATGTGCCCTATACATAGTACATGTAATATGTTTTCGTTAATCGTGATATGTTTAATAAATGTATGCCACTATGGTACTGTGTATATTCTAGCTTTTTAAATTGTTTTAATAATTGGAGAAATTACTTTTTAATTACTGTTCAATTTCAATTATTGCACCATTTTTCACAAAATAGATACAAAATGAGTGTTGATTACTTAGGATAAGTGATCAGTCAGTATTAGTATATACATATAAATATGATATGAATTATTGGAACCATGATACAGTGGATTTAATCATCATGTTTACTCGGTTATCAGGCTATATCTATTCTTACCATTATTGACCTATGGTAGAAAATAATATATAATTTATATATCATTGACATATGAGGATTTCTTCACACATTTAAGTGGTGTTTCACTGCATGTGATAACATTTTTTTTATATAACTGACCGGACCATCATACCTTTTTGATATAGTGAAATTAACTAGGAGAATTATATCTATATTTTAAAAGTCAGAGACAATATGAGGATATTGTGTTTTTACAACTGCATAACAGCAACAGAAGTCATATTTTTCATCATCTTCCCATTAGACAGGTTCCAAGCATAACATATACGAGTTGCTAGTCAAACTAATCATGTAGAGTAGCAAAAACTTCTCATTTGTTTGCATACAGCATGGATAAATAGTTTTATTGTATGTTCTTTTGTTATGAATCTCAAATGGAGTAGACAGTCCCATTTTGACATTGTATTGATCACAGCTGATTTGAGGAATCTGTTGTGATTACGAGTTTATAGCTGATATAAATACTAAATGAAATATTACACAGTGAAGTTTAAATACTATGACTGTTGCTCTCATGAATGGTGGAAAGGATAAAAAAATCGACGCTTCGTTTCTCCTGGGTTGTTCTTTCAACCATTCACTCTAGCAATATTTATTGAATTCAAACTTCACTATGTAACATCCTCTATATTTTTTTTTCTCTGAACGTTATTAAAAGCTAGAATTTTACTATTGAATTTTGTTACCCGCTTATTAGGTAAAGTAAGCAAAAACGATCAAATGAAACAGTAGTTTAAAAGAGTTATTGAGACACGAAATATAGCTACGATCGTCTTCCTTCTTTATACTACCTCAAATATAAGGGTAACTGCATGAATGATCTACATAACATTCTGTTTAAGAAACGTATCAAATAAAATGTCGGAGCTGCCTGGTTAGGTACCTACATTTGTACTGTTACAAACAAACTGACAAATTGAATGTCACATTTCTAGTTACCCCCAAGAGTTTGGATAAGGCCTACATACTTACCATGCGTGTGTTGGCTGCGAGATTATTCTATAAGTGGTGTAAATTTGGTTATTCTCGGCCGTGAAAAATTACGGACCGGTTCTGTTACGCATCACTTGTTCAGCTCCAAAACATAAAAGATTTCCAAAAACTAACCCATAACCATGCACTGTTAAAGAGATTGAAAGATGTATAGTCTTATGATTTTACGTACTATTGATAATGAAAACTATATTCATGTAGTGGAAATATATTTCTTTTCATTTCTGGGAATTAGGCGGATCCTAGCGGTGGCTTAGTGGTTAACGTACCAATCCTACTTCGATGTACTGTTCACGGATTCGGGTCCGCCTGTCGACTATCAGGCATATGAGTGAGTCACACGATGTGGCGCCGGCAATCGTGGGGTGGTTTTGACGTGGCTTCCTCCCAATTTTACACCGTATGTAACAACAGTTTGAAATGGATAATCCGTCTCATATAAGTAAAATATCCTTGAATACGACGTTAAGCCCCAATCACAGAAACAAAGCATGTTGGCCAGAGTACATAAATTAGACAGACATGCCAATTAAATGAAGGACGAAGATAAATAAGTAAGAGAGACACATAAAATAATGGAATAAATTAATACATAAATAAATAGATGAATAAAAAAGGATGTATAGGTAAATGGATCGAATTCCATAATGGAACACTATAGCATCATGCAGATACATCCAAATATGTATATTTGGTATACAGTATATGTTATTATTTGTTTAATAATAGACCAATGAACATGCCATCCAAATAGCTTTAATAGCACTGTTTCTAATTTTAAATCTATACATCGTTGTTCGCAACACTTCTCCGAAAGATTCACGACATTTTCGTTTGCATGAACTATATACCAGACAATATGCACGCTCTGCTTTTGATCAAAATCAAACGAGAACTTCATATATATATATATTTATATGTACAAGGCTGAATTTATGTAAATTAGTATGTGCCCTATACATAGTACATGCAATTTTTTTTCATTCATCGTCATATTTGTAATAAATGTATGCCACTACTGGGGACATTTAGAATGTACTGTGTATATTCTAGCTACACTGTAAATCTTGTTGACGCTTAACATGTTTATCATTGTGTTAATGTGTTTACTTTTCAGCATATATGTTTAATAAAACGTTAAGATGTCAAAGAGTATGTTTATTCTGCCTACTGTTATGTATTTAGGTCTTCTATAGAAACATAACATTTAATCTTGGTTCAGGTCCAGGGACCGGTTGCTCGAAGCGCTATTAAATTTAATCTCCTATAAGATGACGTCACGTCATGTTGAAGGTCTATCTTTAACCCGGTTTTAGCGATTTAATCTGGTGTTAGCGGTATTTTGAGCAACTGGCCTCGGTGTTAAACGTTATGTTTAATTTTCGAGCAAGTTTTGATCATGTGATAACGATATTCAGTGACGTCTGCAAGGCAAAATGATCTGGAAATATATATATATATGTTGAGAAGTGAAGTGTACAAGATAAACAGGCTTATGTTTCTTCATTTCATCGTTTACATATGCTATTCATATTTGTTACAGCCTGCAATCTGATGACAAGGAATAATTATTTAAGATATTCCGGGTACTTAACTGAGATACATGTATCACACGGTGCTTTGATCCCTTGTTCAGGACATCTTCGATGTCGAATCTCACACAGAGCTGGAGTAACGATACGGTAACTACATTTTTTAAATTTAATTTTGGTTTATATTTATATGCTTGATTTAATAGAAATAATAAAGAAAATTACAGATTAGCAAGTCATGGAATTAGCCTTCATCACATACTAAAAACCCGATTCTTTTACGTATTGTTGCTTTCTACTGAAACTGGCTGAAATCATATCTTAATCAATCTTAAATTGTAATC
>JAQQZZ010050193.1:0-10108 GCA_030265115.1 Mopalia vespertina | reverse complement strand
TCTCCATACTTCCATATTTTTTACACAGATTGTTTATTTTATATCACATTAACACCATACGTTTAAATGCAGTTGTGAACAGTAAAATGTCAACAAACTGATCACGTGGGACCGCATTGCATTTAGCGCCCCTGCAAAATAAGCTTCCTTTATTCCCAGTGCTAATCCCCATTGAAACCTGGTCAAAAAAAATTGAATTGACGTTGAGCCGATTTTGAGAAATTGGCGAATTGGTTGCAAATAAGTTACCGTGAATCGGTTTCGTATCGGGTGCTAACTTTACCGACCAGTATCAAAATTAGAAATGAATTTATTGCAAACAAAAGGTGTCCAAATACTAAATTAGAGGTTGATATAGATAAACAAACAATTAACTTACTAACAAATGTACATCACCTGAAGACATGTTGTTTCTAGATCTAAACGTATAGACACACCATGCGATATAATGCTGAATTCTATGTTATGATCGACCTAATTTAATTTGCTCCAATTGATTGGTAGCTTACACATAGGAAAAGTCATCGCACGTTCTTATACAATCAGCTTTACTCTGTTACTTGGAGATTATATGTGTATCTCGTTGAGGAAAACAACATAATAAACGATTTCAATGTGCCAGGGTAAGCATAAACATGTGTTACACTTGGCTCAGGAAAATGGATCGCACAGGTGCATTTCTTTACCTTAGATCGCAAAGATGAGAAATATATGTCATACCATTGCTCAGTTTGCATCCAAGGAGAATAAACAAAAACGGTGACCATATAAGTACTTACACTCTGACACTGTTCTAGGTACGGTATAAGGTGAAAGGAACCGTTCCAAGGTACTTTAACGTCCTCATTAATGTCTCCATTGGTTGCACAACATAAAGTCATTTTAGCTAGATATTCACCGCTACTGCCCTTGAACATGAAAGTTGTACCTGAAGAAAAAAACACACCAGCCGAGAAATACCGTAGGATTGACAGGCGCCATCAACAAGTTGAAGCAATGTTTGAACTGAATGGCTAAAAGAGAGACAAAAGATAAGCTACTTTCCTTATATTGTATCTCATTGTGTATAAAATTCTTTATAAACAATGTCATTGTATAGTTACAGAAGTCTATCAAATAGAAGTATAAAACCAGCCATTACCCCGTCTCACTGGCATTGTGACTTTTATAATCTTTGCGCAAGAAATGGGTGATTTTGTTCGTTTCGCGCAGGTGGAATGTCAGAATCTACTGCCTAGCGTTAAAACCATCGACCGATTTAGAGCTGACAGATGGTGAGGCTATTCTGTCCAGGTCTCCATCTACATATCTATAATTTTAACAAACTTACTGTTAATGAGTTCTTCTGGGCATATTATTTTCTCTGCGATAACACAGTATTGACCACGAGGCATCTGCGTAAGGTTTGTGTTGGGGACATTACAAACTTTTAACACAGCAGTCGGGAAATGTACATCTGAGCTGCGATTAAACTCCACTGTTTGGATAGCGATTTCATCTTCCACGATACCATCTGCGTGATAGAATTACTAGTATATATACTAAGAACATTTTGTGAACACTTTAAGCGAAAAGAGAACACCATCGAAAAGCTCGCAACGTTCTCTTTTCGCCTATTAATGGAAATCCGTTTCGCTTTAACTGGATTATTCAGTTTCAATTTCTTTACACTCCAATTGCTTTAAGCGAATTCTTATAAATATATTTAATAAAACGCACTGTAGATGATATATATTTGTATCGTGGAGAAAGTGAATATTAAAAACAGTTACGTGCTGTAGAGTTTAGTTTGTCATTATCGGCAGACCTGGCCAGTGGTTTATTTTCTGGTTAAGTTCTTTAAGATTATACATAATCAGATTGGGGACTGCACACGCAATATTCTCAGCTTATATAGGAGCCAATTATACATAATTAAGTAGTTAATTAATCTCATGCAAGTTAACCTTCGTTATCTGAAATTACGTAAAAAGACATGTATAGGGCTTTTCTTGGTTCATGTGTGTAAAGATTGCAAAGATTACGGGATTTATAATCTTTTGAAAGGAAACATTTGGCGAACAGTGGTAAACAAGCCTCTAAAGGAAATATTTCTTGTTTCAAACGAAGAAAGTATAGCATTATAGAAAAGGCATTTAATTGACTTTTCTTAATAGCATATCAAATTAGTGTCACCTTTTTTGTGAATGAAATTACTTCTTATAATTAAGTTACAATTCAAATATATTCATACATAACTGACCCTTTTCCAAAAGACAGTGTTTGTGCTTGGAACAGCCACGATGCCTTGTCCATCTCTGAGGGAGCAAAATACTCCGCCCTTTATGGTTTAATTTATGAAGCTTTTTACGAAATGTCCGTCGTGTAAAATGTTAGGGTTAATAGCCTACTAAACCTTACTCTTAAACTAACCCTTAGCCTACCACTTAACGTAACCCGAAACTTAGCCCCAAACTTACCCTTAACAAACTCCCGGAAAAATAACCCTAAACATAACAGCTATACATTGACGTCATATCGTACTTTACGGATATACCCTTTTTACTGTGTTAGAATATATAACGCATTAAATACAACTCAATCAATCCGTATGAATTGCTAAAATGTGCAAAAAAAAACTGAAAACGGTATAAGTGACACAATGGTGTAGGAAATTCCTGCCTTGCAGTGGACAGCCTTCTCTGATAGGTTTTGGTATCTGGAATAGTGATTCTGGCCGTCGTCTGCTTGAATCATCTGAAACAGTTCGAAGAACAATCGTATTCTCGCGAGAGTTTCTATAGTGGACGAGACTGCAATCAGGCCCTCTGACTATTAAGAGTAGTTTGTTTGAAGAGTAGCAATGCTGTCTTTACTTCACTCCGGTATAAGATACTTTTGACTTGGATTTATCTTTCTTGTGGGAAACAATTTGTACTTGGATGGAAAATATTTTTTCCCCATGGAAAATAATTTTAATTAGGCGAGAAATTTTGTTTAACCCGAATGGAAAATAATTTTAACTAGGACGGAAAATAATTTTCACTCAGATTGAAAATAACGATTAATTGCGTTGATGTTATTTCTCATAAATTTCAACCATGGCTTTTATTAAAATATTAAACAACTTTAAGAGGTGAAAGACAGTTAATCAACGTGCAACACTCAAATGTGTGTACAACACGAACGGCTTAAGTTGTGAATAGGCAAACATATCTATAGCAATTTGGACAAACGGACAAACATAAGAAATGTATCAGGATGGGGCAATTAAGAAAGCAATATATCCATGTATTCAATTCAATGGGAATGTACAGGTATGCAAAATTCAATGGGAATGTACAGGTATGCAAAATTCAATGGGAATGTACAGGTATGCAAAATTCAAAAACTTCATACATAACAACCTAAGTGTCTACATTTAGACTTACCCCATATAAATCCTGGCACAGAATCATTCGTGATGCCTCCCGTAGCTGAAAAGTGTTAATAAATCTAATTAAAAAAAACCCTGATATTTTACTTTATAAGGGGACAGCTGAATGTTTAAGTTTCTTGGAAACGATTCATCAACCACACAGATACAATTTCATATTTCTCAAATAAATAAACTACTTGACAGTTTCTATCCATCGTTTATAGTTTGTGGTTTATTCTAAACAGATAAGTAACCGCCATACTTAAGGCCGTTTCAACGTGTGACGACTGGCATGCCAACCAGATGGTTGAAGGCACCCATGATCATAGCAATCAAAAGAGACACTATAAGGCCATGCATAACGTATGGTATAAATAAACAAAGCTACAGTTCAAAACAGCACGACTAGTCGGCTTCGTATTGCCTCTTATTTCGGCCCGCAGGAAGCCCCTTCATCTGCCCATCACATATCTGATTGGTCAAGGTAGAGTTTGACACGCAAAATATGGAATGTTTAATTCGGTAGAAAATGGGCTAGATTTAAACTTTTAAAAACAAAGACTTTTGTAAGTAAAAGATTTGACGCTTAGATGTGTTCTTCTTTAAATATGGCACAACGAACATTGGGAAGTTTAAAGACGAATCTATTTCCGTTGTATATGTGATTTGAAAAGCCGACATAAAATGGACACTCGCTTTTCTGGAAGTTGGTTGATTCGCTATAAAGGCACAGGTTAATATAGATGCGTCCTGGGCGCATCTGAATTCCGTGTTTGTGAGAATATGGTTGAGATTCTACAGTCAGTGTGTTCTCTGATGATTGTAAAGCCACATCATCCCTCTTACTAGAGTAGCCAAATACCTGAAAAATACGTAAATAACAAATTTTTCGTCAGGATGATCACAACGCTGCCGATTGCTGATTGGTTGCTTGTTATCGAACTATCAGCCAATGAGATACAAGGCTACGTCGGTGTTACATTTTATGGAAATGTTGCACATATACAATGTGGGTTGCGAAAAAGTTATCGAAAATGGGTTTCGAATCGGGTGTTAACCTCACCGACGAGGATCGAAGATAACTTTAAAATGATTGCAAACGAAATGTGACCGAAGATTAAATAGTAAGTTGTAAACTTAACAAAAAATTTAACACAATGAACTTATCAACGCATATACATCATCTGAAGACACGTTTTTAGACCTAAACGTGTAGACATGGTATAACATGCGATATAATTCTGAATTTCGATGTTATGACCTAATTTCATTTATTCCACGTTGTTATACAATCAGCTACCCTCTAATACACACAGATATTAAGTGTTTCGGCTCGAAGAAGGTAACACGATAAACGTTTTTAATTTGCCAATGTAAGTATGAACAAAGTGGTAAGGTTGGCTCACGAAGATGCGCAAACGTAAAGAAAATTGCACTTTGCCTGTCATACCACTGTGAGTTCAAGTTCGTTGTGTACGTTTTTACTTCGATTGGCGTGTCGGGTATCGCTATAAACTCATCATTGAGTCGTGACTAGAGAATAAAGCAAAACCGGCTATTCGTTTTGATATAAGTACTTACACGCTGACACTGTTCTAGGTACGGTATGAGATAAAAGGGACCAGTCCAAGGTACATCAATTTCCTCATTAATGTCTCCATTGGTTGCACAACATAAATTCATGGTAGCTAGAGGGTAACCGCTACTGCCCTTGAACACGAAATATGAACCTGAAGAAAAAAAACACATCAGCCGAGAAGTACCGTGGGACTGTCGATTTGGGCCGGACATACGCCATTATTAGCCTACCAAAAGAATGGTGTGTTTGTTATGTTAACATTGAAAGAGCTGAGATTTTAATTGTCCACAAGTATTAAGCAAATCTTATTTTCATCCGTCATAACATGCTTTTATATCGTGTTTTCAACAGTTGAAATGTTTTTTAGTTTCTGATATTTTATAAGTCGATAAAAATCGATTTTAAAAAGTGCAAAATATTTTTGTTCATTTTGAAACTCGCATGTAACATTCCTTCAATAGCAAAATATGATCTAATAAATAAACTTGAAACGTGTCCAGGGAAGGCTAGACTCCGGCACCTGACCGGAGACTCAATGCTCATCCATTGTAATTGCCAGGAGTCTTTCCTGGTGTAACACCAATAATATCACGGTGTAGTGTAAGCTGTATCGAACAAATAAACGTCTACAATCAGATCAAATTACTGTAATTTGTAAATCGTGTTGAGGGCATTTGGCATGTAGATCGCATTGTCCAAAGTGGCGGTAAGTCTTAAAAATTAACGACCAATTTAGAGCAGACAGATGGTGAGGCTAGTTTGCCCTGTTCCCCACCTACATATTTTATTTTAACGAATAATTTTAACAAACTTACTGTTAATGAGTTTCGCTGGGCATATTAGAGTCTCCCCGATAACACAGTATTGACCACGGGGCATCCACGGAACGCTTGTGTTGGGGACATTACAAACTTTAAACTTAGCAGACAGGGGATCTACATCTGAGCTGCGATCAAACTCCACTGTTGGGATAGTGATCACATCTTCCACGAAACCATCTGCGTGATAGAAATATACTATAATAACATATTTGAGAACACTTAAAGTCATAGCTAGTTCAAACAATCGGTAAACACCAGCGAAAAGATTGCAACGTTTCTCTTTCACCGATTTATTGAACTTCATGTCGCTTTCACATGATTATTCTGTTTCAATTTCGTCACACTCAGCATACTCCAAATACTCTAAACGGATTCTGATTAATGTTTCAAATAATTAACAGTATTAGTTTAGTTTGTCATCATCAGCAAACCTGTTAAACGGTTTCTTTACTATTTGAGTTCTTTAAGATAAACATAATTAGTTTGGAGAAAGGTAACAATGGCGCAGAGTACGCAAGCCTGTAAGGAAATAGTTCTTGTATCAAACGAGAGACGTATAGAATTTTAGAAAAACAATTAAATCGACCGATATAATAGCATATCAAATTAGTATCGCCTATTTGGAAATGAAGTTACTTTTTAATTAATTTACAACAAAAAATAAATGGATACATAACTGACCCTTTGCCAAATGACAGTGTATGTGTTTGTTTGTTTGTTTGTTTGTTCAGGTTGAACTCCGTACTCGGTAAGTTTGTTTTTTTTGACGACGGGTTGTCCACTTCTTGTTCTGCCTTATTGTATATAGTGGAAAACCGGAAGACAATTTCGTAAACATCCCATCTGTGATAGCCGGTAAACTAGTGCGCAGATTCGAACCTGTATGTCCGACACGCTTGCCAGTAAGCCGGAGCTGTGTGCATGGAGCAGCCTTGCTGCCTTGACTATCACTGACAAAACACTTCGCCTTTTATGGTTTAATTAACGTGGCTTTGTTGGGAATAACCGTCATGTAAGACAAAAAGTGAATTCATTGTTAAGGGTTAGGGTCAAATAGCCTATAACCTACATGTAACCCTTAAACTAACCCCAAACCTATCACTTTACGTAACCCGAAACCTAGCCCCAAACTCACCCTAAACCGACTTAGAACAACAACCCTAAACATAACAGTTACATTGACGTCATATCATAAATGAGGGATATACCCTTTTTACTGTGTTAGAATATATAACGCATTAAATACAACTCAACCAATCAATCTAAATTGGTGAACTGTGCAATCAAACTGAAAACGGTATAAGTGACAAAGTGGTGTAAGAAATTCCTGCCTTGCTGTGGACAACCTTCTCTGATAGGCATTGGTATCTGGAATGAGGATCCTGGTATTCCGCTCAGGCCATCTGAAACAGTTAGAACGAGTGTAATCAGACCCTCTGACTAAGTTTGTATGGAGAGTAGCAATTCTGACTTGACTTAGCACTGGAGAAAGATTGACTTTCTAACATGTTCAAAGCACTTAACATTTTATGGTTGAGCAAGTGTCATTTATTGTGGTCTACACCCCCGTTATATAAGTGAAATACTCTGAAGCACTGCGTAAAACACCAATCAGTCGATGTATAATCGGTACCGTGGGTGGTAAGGGTGGCTTTCTGTTCCTCTCTAGCTCTTATGACTATAAGGGGCAACATATACTGCCGATCTGTTGTGGCCGGTTTGTTTTGCGGCTTGTGACTCTTGCGTCTTGTCGCTATGGACAGTGATGTCGTGGGTGTTCCGAAAAGTCGTCATGAACCCTTTCGCGCGGTGTAAAACACCAATCAAACCATCAAATGAATATAGTCAATAGACAAGTAAGGCTGGGTACATAGGACGCATCCCGCATAACATATTATTGGACTTTTACACGTTTAATCCGATGTCTCCAGCCTTTATTAGTGTCATATTACCAAAATGAGCCTACATTTCAGATATATTCTATCGTTTCTATCTGTCTACATTTCAGTTGAACAAATAGCTGCCATTTAAATGTTTGACTAACAAGGTTCATCATCAGCAATAATACCCAGATTTGTTTCCCCTTTCTTTAACTCGTGTATGTGCAAACAGTTTGTCATTTAAATATGCACTAATGAGGTGGCTATTACACGACATACTCATACGCGTTTAAAATACTTTTCACACCGATTGAATATCATATTCACTCTGGTAAAAAATAATTTTCACTTGGATGGAAATTGACTTATCCGTCGTGTGGAAAATAGTTCAACCTGGATGGAAAATATTTTTAACTTTCAAGCGGTTAGGAAAGAATTATCATCTACCTTAATATGTTCCATCTGTGTAGAATTCAATTTCAACCTTAGTGATAATTACTTTCCATACATGTTGAAATGACACATAAATCTAAGGTATACTCTTCTGAAACGAGCAGCCTTTTTGAAGCTAACATGGATGATAGATTATATTAACCATGTTGGAATTTTTTTCAAACTATATGCACCGTATTTTCAATCCTGGTTCGAGTTAATTTTCACACGGGTGATAAATAATATCAACACGAACGAATATAAATTTGCATCCTTACGAAAATTACTTCGCATCTATGTGGAAATAAGTGTTCACGCTGATGAAAAATCAATTCACATCCAAGTGCAATAATATTTTAACTCGTATCATTATTTTTTACAAATAAATTTCAA
Source organism: Mopalia vespertina (assembly GCA_030265115.1). Lineage (NCBI taxonomy): Eukaryota > Metazoa > Mollusca > Polyplacophora > Chitonida > Mopaliidae > Mopalia > Mopalia vespertina. The sequence continues at coordinate 1,606 of JAQQZZ010050193.1, read as the reverse complement.
ACCTGGGCGAAAATACAAAAAATAATAACTGCCAATCAATAAAATAAAATGACAAAAAGAGAAATAAATGGGATATTAATTTCCCATAATGGCTAACGTACATTTTACTGATATTTTGTCCGACTACACATTTTAAGGTTACAACATCTTGGACGAAGAGAAAAAACATAATTTTTTAATGGAGCTGGTTTCCCAATACAGTCACTCGTCGCACCTGTTCTAGAGGCCTAAAGGTCAAAGTTGAAAGGTCTCAGTCTTGTACCCATCGAAATATATATCACCCCCTGTTACCGTAAACAGAGGAACCGTACGTAACTTCGCACAGTCCTCTTTATGGTATTCGTCTAAAATAAGAGAATTTATCATTGGAACAGCACCAGATTTCCTTTTCTGCTGCTCGATTCTTTCTGACCTATGTTAATTTGCATAAAAGTGTTTTTGTGTGGACGTACTCAACGATGAGCGATGGCAAAGAAATAGAGTCGTCAACATTATCGATTTATGCCCGGGGCAGCCACACGAGCTTTCAGTTTTGATCCTCGTACTAAAAACTATCACGCCAATCCCACAATACCATGTCTTCATAACACACCAGTTTAGATTCTAAAATGTCCCATGTTTGGAAGATTTTTGCAGTTTTCAAATGCTGGCATATTCATCTACTCGAATCTATACTCGCAAGTTATCTACAATATTGGTGTTACCAGAGTCGGTTTTATACAACACAAGTTGCCTTTACTGAAATAACAGCTTGACACCCATAACTGAAAAAAGTTGTTCCTGGTACCGTACGACTTAAATAATTCCTTCATAGGCTAATTTGCCAAAGAACAGTTAGGGAGCTAACAATCTCTTCTTGGTCTTCATCACAACAATGAAATACTTTCATTTGACCAATAAATATCACAATAAGTCCCAATCACGTGACTGACCTCGACCTTGTTACTTACCTGTCCACTCCAAAGTGTCCCTACACGTATTTTCAGATTCTTTAATGTTTACACATAATTGTACTAGTATTGTTTCTCTATTTCCAAAGGCCTTCCCTGGTTCGGCGTTAACAACAAATATCACTGGGATTGGCATTTGTAGCTTACAGAGGATGAATTTACCATCTACGACCACATTATACGTGTCGTGTTCAATCATGAAAGGTGAGTGATAAAGGTCTAGGAATTCGGCCGAAAAAACCTTTCCATTGAACTGCGACACGTTAAAAACAACGTCGCCATCGTTCAACCCATTTACGTTTATGTAATGCATTTCTGTTCGTTTATTTACGTAAGGAAAAGGGTCATCAAAAACCTGAATAGCAATGTAAACTGGCGGCCATTCTCCGGCATCAGGCAAAAAAAATGATCCAGATAGAAGTGTATTTGTTAACGTATGTGTCACGTCCTCTTTGAATGAAACATCCGCTTGATAACAATTACTGTCTGTCGCAACAGCTATCAAGTCAAATTTGATGTATTGGCTCAAGGTTCCATTGGCTCGAGGTTGACTCGATGACATATTCCAAGGCATGTCTATGTAGACCTGCAAGAAACAAAAAATATAGTTATTTATTTTTTTGTTTTTTTACTAACTCACTCACATGCCCCTCCCC
>JAQQZZ010050182.1:0-10108 GCA_030265115.1 Mopalia vespertina | reverse complement strand
GCTAATGCCATGTACTTACCACCATTACTAAAGTCAACACCTACAAGAATAGACACAACAAATGTCAAACAAATGCGGATTTCATTGATTGATAGATAATGCTTGGTGTTTAACGCCATGGTAAGGAGGATTTCACTTATAGGACGGTGATGTAGCCACGTTAATTTGCGCCATTAAAACAACCATAAAATGTGAAGCGTTTCGGCTTTTTTTTGCCAAATTAATGTTCCTCCAGTGCTACAATGTAAGTAAAGCAGTATGTCTATACTTGAAACATACTGCCCTGAGCGTCTTCAGTCAGAGGGCGTCACCCTGTGGATGTGCTGAACATAAATCCTATTCAAACAACCTTTGAACTTTAGGTAGGAATGTGAAATTTCTGGTTATAAAGTCTGTGAATGTGTGGTGGTTTTTATTAGGTTTCTTCTCTTTTTCCCCATCGTTATAAACCAGCAACACAAAGTTTCATCCACAGATCAGGGGAATACCCTCGAGTACAAAATTAAACACATATACATATCAGGGGAATACCATTGAGTACAGGTCTGAATACATTTTATCACAATTGATCACACTTGGTCTTTTATACAATAAACATTATTATTACCATTGAGTACAACATTAAACACATATACATATCAGGGGAATACCCTAGAGTACAACATTTGACACATATACATATATGGGGAATACCCTCGAGTAAAACATTAAACACATATACATATCAGGGGAATACCATCGAGTACAACATTAAACTTATACACATCAGGGGAACACCCTCCAGTACAACATTAAACACATATACATATTTCACTCTTTTGACAACATGCCAACCCAAAAAGGTGGCAAAAACCTTCCTTGACACCACTGGTAATAAACAAAGACACAATACAAGGACAGCACAAAGAGATCTGCTTCATGTTGCCCTTACCTCGGAGAGCACAAGGGCAACATGAAGCTCCCTCCCTACAGCCTGGTCCATGTTACCAAAAGAACACTTTACTATGTAGCTGGACACATGGAAAGAATTGATTGATGATACATTAAGTATCTGTAAATGTAGATGCTATCATTTATAATAACATCAAGGATGGAAAGAAACGTAGGTTATAATCAACTTGTCAAAAAGAATTGATTGATGATACATCAAGTATCTGTAAATGTAGATGCTATAATTTATAATAACATCAAGGATGGAAAGAAACGTAGGTTATAATCAACTTGTCAAAAAGAATTGATTGATGATTCATCAAGTATCTGTAAATGTAGATGCTATCATTTATAATAACGTCAAGGATGGAAAGAAAGGTTGGATATAATCAACTTGTCAAAGTCTATTTTGACCTTAGGAGGTTAAATAAGAGTTACTTGTCAAAATATTTCAATTATTTCCAACTTTGATGGTCAGTAAGCTCCCTGCCTGCACATGGCTTTTGAGAATGTGAAATGGACACCCATATAAAATAAACCATTTGCAACTAGATTTTATGACTTCTATCCAATATTTTATAGATATATATTACCTTTTTGACATTGTTTTGGATATTTGATGTATGAGACTGTCTTGTTTAGCAATGACCATACTGTAATACGGAGCTGAAAAATGAGATGTTCCAAAGTAGAAGCAAAACCAAAAACTAAAATTTAACAAATGTTAATTACTGCATGGTTTAAATGATCACAACATAATACACTGTCCACTGTTAGTAAAATATTCAGGATTCTTTTCAGTGTTTACCAATAAAAAACAAAAATTGTTTGATGCAGTGAAGAATTCAAATACGTTTTCATTCTAGTTTTTGGCACACAAACTCACATGAAAATCAGCTGTAGTAAGAATATGTCTGCCGTCTGGACTCCAGCGTACGTCACAAAGGCCTGCGGACCCCTCATCTATTTTACAAGTCCAGTCTGTATTTTCTATACACCATACCTACATGTACAACAATAGTTATTATATATAGATCGACATAGCCAACTCATTGAGACAAACCAATCCTCTCAATTCAACAGTCTAAGTAACCCCAAGACCCCTCACTTTAAGCCCCCCTATACCCAAGGACCTAAACCATGCCCCCATAAACTCAAGTGGCTGTGCAAAGGTCCCTTACCCCATGCCTCCAAACACAAGGGCCAAACCCCAGGCCTGTGCTGTAATCTTTTCCAACATAACCTTAAAATCGGCCCTCTAAAATTGAGAGATAACCTAACATTTGAATGTTCCCCTGGTTTACTGATTTTTTAAATACATAAATGTGCCTTTGTGAAAAATAAAGCAAGGTTACTTTTAAATACAATCTTCATTGATAATCGGATGACAAAATTTGTCAAATTCAGTAGCAAAATGCAAATTTAGATGAAAACTGCAAACAATTTGGGAAACCTATAAATCGGTCCTCCTAAATTAACTTTGCATAACCATGGGGAGACCCCTTTCTGACCGTTCTCCACAACAGTACAGGCCTAGAACCCTATATGTGAGGGCTTTACCCCCTGCCCCTTTACAAAATCCTAATATTAGTACAGCTGACTGAACCCATTAACTCTAGAATGCAAAACAGAGATTTACGTCAAATTTGAAATGCCAATGAACTGTTTATTACATGTTGACAAAATGCCAATGAACTGTTTTACATGTTGACAAGAAAAACATATAGTAACGTCCCACTACTAAATATCTGACAAATGGCAAAAACATTGGAAAATTAAAAAATAAAAGTAGAATTCATTTCTCAACATTTTGAGACAACACAGAAATCGTTGTCAAGAATTGAACCCTCGCTCCACATTATAATAACCATAGAAAAAAAAAAATCAGATTTCCCACCTTCATATGACATACAGGTCATAAACGTAGCTGTTATACTGGCACCAAATTTGACCCACCAAAATGATGGGTCTTAGAAATCCCGACACTAATAAGTTTACCTTTTCTCTGTGTTAAAAAGCCGATCAATTGCAGGCCTATAAAATAGTTCAGTTGCATGCAGAGAGGGCTTCTATTATTTTGGGTGCCCATACGTTTTCTGTAAACAAATTAACTATAAAAAATCCCCTGCTTAGAGAAAAGTGAAAATAGGGATTTGGACAAAATTTGTATTTTTGGAGCGATAGATTTCAGATTCTGGAAAAAGGTCTTTCATGTAGGAAAACTTACTTGGACTAATCCTCTTTTGTACATTCCACATAATACAAATTGAGAGTCACAGGACCACTGGGAAAATACAAATAAAAAGTAGACTTTATTAGAAATACTTGCTTAAAATTTTCTTTTCATTTAAAAAATCTGATCAATGATGGATTGGTTTCGACAAACATAGGTGTTGATAGCAGAAGTTGAACAACCAAATATTGGTTTGTTTGTTTGTTTGATTGGGGTTTAACATTGTACTCAAGGGTATTTCACTTATATGAGGACGGATTGTCCACTTCACACTGTTCCTTGCCTCACTATGCTGGAAAATCGGGAAGAAACCTCATTAAAACCACCCTCGCGATTGCCAGAGCCGCATCCTGTGACTCACTCATATACCTGATTGCTACTCTTCAAACAAACTGCCTTGGCCTAATCAAGCAATTAAAGACATACAGCATCTGAGCATGTCATAGTATAGCTACATCGCTTAAACATCCCAAAGTGTATAATTGCTTTGTATCAAATTTCGATGGGGAGCTCAAACCTTGAATTAAGTAGACTTACCGGCTTAATACAGATTAATAGCCCCATCAATTCTGTATCCTTCTAAGAGTTGAGAATGCCTCTTCTTTGTGTCAAAAATGTATATTACTTGCTCTTCGGCATAAATTTCCAAAAGTTGAAAATGAGGCTTTTTATATAATAATTATATAGGTCAATTACCCACAAGACCATTTTCACAAAAAATCTCATTGGTTGAAAAGGAAGAAGGCGGTGTGACAACGGAAACTTGAACTGTGATGTTCCACTTTTTTAAAACATGGCAACTGTATGATTCAATGTCCCAATTGACATACAAAATGTCTTCGGGTGTTCAGTGCACCAAACATTATTAAGCAGTGGTAAGTATAAAGTGTACTGTGCAAACTTAGAATTACACGGTTATGAACACTAAAAGCAAATCACTTGGCCACGATTTCTTGTGACTCATTTATATTCAGCGTTCATTGACCTAGATTGTGAATAACATGGCTGTTACAAGTTCTCACATTTGTACTTTCAGTTTCACACGGAAAACAATTTTCAAATCCAATATAAAGTTAACCTCTTTATTCAGTTAATGACATTGTTAATAGAAAAGTGCATTTCATTAACACAGATTTTGGGACAAAGACGGATTCCATTCCATATGAAATGATTCACATATTTCTTTATCTAGTATTTATGTCATCACTTACTGTTAGGAACTATATTACAGTATTCAAAAGCTCACTGTAGCAATTAATCAACATAGATTTTTGGAGAGAGCAACGACTTCTGTATTTTTCTGAGAAGGGTTCGATTCCTGTCTTTCATATATTTTTCTGCCCACATTAACTTTCAAGAACTAAATAACAGTATTCAAGAGCTCATTCTAACATTTCATCGACACAGATTTTGGGACAGTTCAATGACTGCTCCACTTGGGTTCGATTCCTCACAAATCACGTATTTAGTACAGGTCTCTATTTCTGCCCACATGACTATCACAATAACTCATTCTTTTACTAATAATCAACACAGATGTTTGGACAGTGCAATGACTTCTGTATTTCTCTGACAAGGGTTTGATTCCTGAATTTTAATCTACATGTATGTCCAACCACATTGACTTTCAGGAACTTAGCTTATATTACAGTATCCAATAACTCATTCTTTTACTAATAATCAACACAGATTTTTGGACAGTGCAATGACTTCTGTATTTCTCTGACAAGGGTTCGATTCCAGAATCTACATGTATGTCCGCGCACATTGACTTTCAGGAACTGTTTATCAGTATCAAAGACCTAAGGCCATCCATAATAATTTGTTTGTTTGTTGTAACCCTACCTGCCTAAAAAATTCAACATAAAAAAAAAGAGAGAATGGTCGGTATATTTTTTTTTTAATAGTCATCTTCAGAAAATGGGGAACTACTTTTCATGAATAATCCCTACCTACTTACCCACTTTTTTATAATCTTGTTACGGAAAACATTTATATTACTGTGGATGGCCTAATTCTAATACATCATCAACATAGATTTATGGACAGTGCAATGACTGCTCTCCTTCTCAGACAAGGGTTCGCTTCCTTACAAAACATGTATGTCATATCTATTTCTGCCCACATCGACTTTGAGGAACTATTTTTCAGTATTGAAGACCTAATTCTAACACATCAACAACACAGATTTTGAGACAGTGCATCGACTGCTTTCCTTTTCAGACAAGGGTTCGATTCTCTATGAATCATCATGACATGTATGTCATATCTATTTCTGACCACAATTGCTTTAAGAAAATATAGCATTTTTATACATTAGGGTATAGTGCTCCAATCTTCTTATTCTACTGCACTGAGATGGGTTTGATTCCTTATCAATAATAACAGTTAGATCTATTTTCTCTCCACATGGACTTTTAGGAAGATTGTTTGTTTGGGGTTAACATTTAACATTGTACTCAAGGGTATTTCACTGCTATGATGAATGATGTTCCATGTCATAATGTTCCTTGCTAAAATACGGTGGAAAACTGAGAGGAAACCTTGGGAAAACCAGCCATGAGATTGCCGAAACCACATCATGTGACTCACTAATATACCTGGTGGTCAACATGCTGTAAGATTAGTAAGCGGACATGCTTATCGCTAAGCCATTGCCACGGGCCTTTCAGTAAGTATATTGACATCATATAATCAGGCCTGTGCTGTAATCTTTTCTAGCAGAACCTTTAAATAGGTCCTCTACAATTTTGTGAGATAACCTAACATTTGCATTTCCCACTGCTTTGCTGATTTTTTTATCTACATAAATGTGCATTTATGAAAAATAAAGGAAATTTGCTTTATACTACAAACTTCAGTGATGGAATTGACAGTATTTGTAAAAATCAGTAGCAAAATCCAAATTTTGACGAATGCTGCAAATAATTTGGGAAACTTATAAACCATGGGAAGACCCCGTTCGGTCTGTTCTCCCTAACAACACAAGCCTGTATAATACTTTATTGACACAGACTGCAATGGCTACAACACATACACAAGCCCCTTCTTGTCAATACATAGTAACAATAACCTATTTTCATACCATATATGAGCTTTCAATAAATGAATCAAAGGTTTGGTAATGGATTTCCCCTATGTAAACACTGTATAAGTAAATAGGTAGAATGTATTGTTTTTTCTTCAGGTTATCGACACAGATTAGGAGATAGGAGTGAAGGCAATGACTCCTCTACTTTACAAACATTGGCTCCATCCTTAGCTTCTATCAACTATCACGCTATTTCCACAAAGCATTACCTTTCAGTGTTAATTAGTTTTGTTTAGTGTTTTAGGCCACACTGAAGGTTATATATACAATAATACATATTTTAAAGAATTCAACCTCAACATCACTGGCAATAAACAAAGACAAGCTACATGTATATACATCAATGAGTTATCCCAAAATAATGAAAATACTGTTAATCTTTACTTTCTAAAAGACACAAAAATTATTCATAAATGAGTAAGTTTGATTGGGGATTACCCCCGTACTTATGGTCATTTTACTCATATTGCGTATACCTTAAGTTGACAGGGTTGACTTGATCCAGTGAGTGGTCTATCGATGGAGGATCAGTAGTCTGATCCCCAACACCTAGCCTCAGAGGAGGAAGGGGAGGGCGGAAAGGGGGAGCGTGCCAACACAATTGATGAAGCAAACTACCCTCAGTCAACACCACTGGCAACTTACAAAGACAAGACAATCCCTAGACGAAATACAAAAAGGGCAGCAAGAAGCCATCCCCAACCCCTAGCAATATATCTTCATTTATTCAAAATATATATACAAGATAAGCAGAATTCTTTATTCAGCATTGAAATTAACAGTCCTTGAGGCTTGACACTCCTACAGATCTGCTTCAAGTTGCTCCTTAGCTCTGAGAGTGCTAATAGGGGAGTTTCTAAAAAGAAATTGTTTAGGTTCCTCTTTAAAATTTATGTTCAGTAATGTGCCACAATAGCCTAAGGGGATGTCAGGGGCTTAGACAGAAATCAAAAGAATGGTGTCCAAAATGGTCATTTTGCTTCACATTTCAAATAACTGGGTGTCCAATTTTGACAGTTTTCCTATCTCCTGCATGTTGAATTTTCTTAAAACAGGGTGTTCAAATGAGGCAATTGTTCCCTTCAGGGTGTCCATTTGGACGGGTGTCTGGCTAAGCCCTTGATGGTGTCCAAAATTGTCTTTTTGCTTCACTTTTTAAGCAACTATTAAGCGAGTCCTATTTTGGGTGTTTCTCTATCTCCTGCATGTTAAATTTTCTTAAACCAGGATGTCCAAATGAGGCATTTTTTTAATTCAGGGGTGTCCAAAGGACATGTGGACACCCTTCAGCTTAAGTGCTTCGGGGTGTGTACACATTTAGTTCACCTATATTAACACAATAATATATAGAACATGTCTGCGTAGATGGACATCAAAGACACGTACTGCGTTTTATTTGAGTTCAGAAACAAAGATATCGATGCTGTGATTGATACTACGCAGTCAGCTCTTAACAAAGAACTTCAATAATACCTGAACTCGAGACACGTATTTGATGACAGGAATTAAATTGATCATGCTATTAGTCTGTAATAAAAAAACAATAACCTCTTACATGTAGTTCCAGAATGTCGCGGAAATTTTTACATTTATGATCTTATAAATAGTTTTAAAATGACAATTTGATGCAACAGTACCTTCGCAATATTTGATTGGCCTCATTTTTGGGGGGGTTCAGAGTGACTTTGTTGAGTTTGATGCGACGCAGTAAGAAACAACAGAACATTACACCTGTACATACAAAATTATTAAGAAGATGGTCTGATTTCACTAGAACTATTTTTAATTTCAGTTCAAGAACGAAGCTGTTTTTACCATATTGGCTGCTACGCAGTAGTCTTGTAATAAAGCAACTAACCATACTGGATTTAAACGTTTGCAGACTAAAACATCCCAGTTTCAAAATTTTCACATTTATAACCATAGCAATAAAGATGTCAAATTTTATTTAGATCCACCTGTGTTTAAGCAATATTTGATTGGCCTTGTTTAGTAAGTGGTGCAAATACGTCTCAAGTGTGTTAGATACGGCGCAGTATTAACCAGCCTTCGAATTACCCTCAGGCATGAAGATATAGAGGCTGGGGATCACATATCACAATCTGGCAATAACCGGTCAAAATTAGGTGATATATCTATGTCAAATTAGAATTTTAAACTGATCACAATCACAGATTAATTTACAAAATAACTGATCACAATATTTTTTTATTATTTTAAACCCTGAATTAAACCTATACATCTGATTTGGTGTGTTTGTTTGGGGTTTAAAGACCCACCCTATACATCTGAAAATATCAATATATCAGTTTGTTTGTTTGATTAAGGTTTAGCGCTGAACTTAAGGTTCTTCTCCAATGGGAGAAGGAAACCACCATCAACAACACTAGCAACAAAGACAGTACAGAACACAGACAGGACACAATACAAGGACATCACAAACAGAGAGCACCAGGGCAACAGGAAGCTCCATCCAACCTCCTGCTCACTATATAACTATATCAGAATAATGAGTGTAACAATTATATATGTACAATGTTGAATTGGTATTGAATAGACCTAATGCACATGCACCCATTCTTTGATAAAATGTTAAATTTCTGCAAAACACAAAATGTAAGGTCACAAACTTCTCTTCAATTCCTACCTAAGGCCCATGATTTAAAAACTATGACATTTCAGTGAGCCATAGGCTGGACTGATATGGGTTTAATGTGGCATTAGGGTCATTTCACTCATATGACATCACTGGCAACAAACACAGACAAAGCAGGACAATGACAAAGTCTCAAAGATGTAGCCCCAGATGAGCATCTTGTTGCCCCTCTTCTTAGAGAGTACCACGGCAAACAGGATCTATGTGTTTCTTACTTCTTCAAAACCGTAAGGATTTTATTTGTTTGATATTATGGGTTTAACGTTGTCCTCAAGGGTATTTTATTTAAATGATAACAAATTGTTTACTTCACTCTGCCTTACTTACACACTGTGAAGACAAAAACTGGGAGGAAAACTAATGAAAAAAAAACCACCCCTGGAGCTAGATTGTGGGCAGTTGTCTCGAAGTAAACTGCCCTGACTATTAAGAAATAAGAAGTCATTTCCACAAACAACAGTTGATAATTAAGGAAATAAGAAGACATTTCCACAAACAAGTGTTGCTTACTGCAGAAATATGAAGCCATTCCCACAAACAACAGTTGCTTACTGCAGAAACAAGAAGATATTTCCACAAACTGTTGCTAATTGAAGAAATAAGACATTTCCATAAACAATTGTTGCTTACTGCAGAAACAAGACATTTCCACAAACAACAGTTGTTAATTGCACAAATATGAAGACATTTCCATAAACAACAGTTGTTAATTGCACAAATATGAAGACATTTCCACAAACAACAGTTGTTTATTGCACAAATATGAAGACATTTCCACAAACAACAGCTGTTAATTGCACAAATATGAAGACATTTCCACAAACAACAGTTGTTAATTGCACAAATATGAAGACAAATCCAAAAACAACAGTTGCTTATTTCAGATATAAGAAGAGATTTCCACAAACAACAGTTGCTTACTGCAGAAATAAAAAGCAATTTCCACAAACAACAGTTGCTAATTGTAGATATAAGAAGACATTTCCACAAACAACAGTTGCTAATTGCAGAAATATGAAGACATTTCCACAAACAACAGTTGCTTATTTCAGATATAAGATTGTTTGTTTGTTTGATTGGGGTTTTACGTCATACTCAAGGGTATTTCACTTATATGATGGCGTGCCAGCCCAATGGATGAAGGAAACCAACCTCGACACACTGGCAACAAACAAAGACAAGACGGGACAAATACAGG
>JAQQZZ010050171.1:0-10108 GCA_030265115.1 Mopalia vespertina | reverse complement strand
TAGATGTCCCTTGGTATTTATGTTCCATGTGACTAGATGTCCCTTGGTATTTATGTTCCATTTGGCTTGATATCCCTCGGTATTTATGTTTCATGTGGTTAGATATCCCTTGGTATTTATGTTCCATGTGGCTAGGTATCCCTTGGTATTTATGTTCCATGTGACTAGATGTCCCTTGGTATTTATGTTCCATGTGACTAGATGTCCCTTGGTATTTATGTTCCATTTGGCTTGATATCCCTTGGTATTTATGTTTCATGTGGTTAGATATCCCTTGGTATTTATGTTCCATGTGGCTTGATATTTATGTTCCAGGTGGCTAGGTATCCTTTGATATTTATGTTCCATGTGGCTAGGTATCCTTTGGTATTCATGTTTCATGTGGTTAGATATCCCGTGGTATTTATGTTCCATGTGGCTTGATATTTATGTTCCATGTGGCTTGATATCACTTGGTATTTATGTTCTTCATCTAGTGGTCTGGCACGCATTAAGTACTTTTGTACATCTGGTGTAATGTGGTGTGACGCTCGTTTTGTTTTATTTTTTACCAAATTGAAGTAATCACAATTTTTCAACAAGCGGGCTTTAAAGGAGTAATTGAAGCCGACAATGAAACTGAAAGGAGTGTGACGAACCCTGCTTAACCCAAAGTCCAGACTGCCTTTTAAATCTGGGTTATACTTTCTTTCTAGCAGAGAGCAGAATGATTCAAGGTCTAATCTGAGGGTTGGAACTATAAGTTTCGAAGGTAGGTTTGAACGTAGTGTTAGCGTGGGCCTCACCCCTGTCAAACCCTGTAACCATACAACTCATGTTCGAGCGAACAACAGCATAGAGGGGTCACGTTGTGAAACAACCTGTCCGATTATTTCCTAATCAGCAGATGAGAAGTTCCTATTAGGAGATAACCCGGCGACGATAGGACCTACTCGAAAGACGACACATGTAGGTCCCCTGGAGAGAACTCTGTCTTTCGCTGAAATTTTAAAAAATAATGTATAGGCTCTCTGTAGGATTTGGAGAGAAATTTGTGATTTTACAGTTTGTGTTGGTGATAAATGGGACACTTTATCCAGCAGTAAGCGTGGCTTTTACTGTTGGCGTATACACCGTCGTCATACAACTTCAGACTATAGAAAAATAGCGTTCGCGGCAGTTAATAGAGCGGATGGCATTGTATTTCACCAAATTCCACAAAATAATATTTCCGTCATTGCGGAATTTTACAATATTGAGGAAAAGATTTCACCAAATCATGTCTGAAAATATGACCGCTGATTTTGTTATCTTATTATTTTCGCTAACATATCTTTTTCAGTTGTTTCCGTGTGTAATTTTAAACATATGTGCCTTGTTTGGAGAAAAAACAATCACCTCGTATAGTTGACTGACGATTTAATTGACCAACGGGAACGTTAGATGGGAATACTTATCTCGTTGAATGGTATATACAGTCAACCGATTACATAGTGACGTGATTTTGGGCTAGGAAATAGGAGGCTTTGCCATTGTATAGCAATCGTAAGCTACATACTGGTTTGCGATTTTTTGTTAAAAGTCACCCTATGAGTAATGATATTCACTAGTGACAGATAACCACTCTCCTACGATATTTGACTATCATTGACATGACAACAGGAGAATGAGAGCGAACAAATTAAAAGAAAAGATAACCCCAATCTAAAACAAAGTGACTGATTTACGTCAAAATTTGGGATAAAGCTTCCTTTTGTTAAGACCAAAGATAAATTTCCTTTCTCTACATTCCATTAAACAACATGGCAGTCATTGCTTAATTTGCAATACTGAGGAAAAAAATTACATTTCACCGATATAATAATCGACGCCACTGTTGTGATTTTACCATTTATCTATTTATAGATACGCACCAAGACCTTTACTCTTAAAAGAAAGTAGGAAAGGTGATTTCACGGATTTGACCATTATTCTGAGCCTATTTTAAGAATGAACCTTTAGTGTGAACCCTATAGAGTCTATATTCCGCTGGCTATTACGAAAGGCTTGTCAATGTCAACAAGACTTCCGTAATTACAAGAATGGAGTCCAAATTTGCGGACTAATTTAAGTGAAATGCAATACTTTCCTTTGTCACAAGAGGAAGAAGTTACACTGCAAATTTGAAATTAATGTGGATTTGTTTTGAAGTTATGTCCACTGCATAAACGTGCACAAAAGTGTCAAAGAAGACATATGTGTGTGTGCAATAGGGTGATCCAAAACAAGTAATTAATTAATTTAATCTGAGAATTTGTTTTGATAACATCACATATATACGCTTGAATATTGCAAAATATGCAACGACGGCAATACTGATATTAAGTTTGGCGGCATCATTGGCATGCGATGTTATTTCAGGAAGTGAAAGATATAGTCCAGATCTGAAGCATGTTGGTTAATATAGTTATTGTCCAAATGGCAAATACCCGCATGAAGATTGCACAAGGATACGCAGAGACGACCATGTTGTTTGGCAGAATTTTGTGAAATGCAATCGCTGGATGGAAGCGACTTTAAAAAAAAAAAATCTTTTTTTTTTTAACAATATTTATTTCCCATAAAACAGGAATATGATCGGGGAACAGGACAGGTACAGTCCTATATCAACGCTTCTCCCATTATTAATATATGTCTACAAATTTAGGACACTGACACAGGGATGCCGATTAATAAAAGCAAGCTGTGTAGCTAGCATGACCACCACTAAAGGCTTTTTTTTTTAAATATGCTCATAATCGCAGTCAAATCGCCCTTTCCTTCTTGTGTTTAAGAACCATTTTTTTTTTCATCAAAGAGCCAATGGGTAAAAGTTGTGGTTTTTATTATCATTTTGATGCAATATCGGCCATATTTTTTATGAAACCTAGTGAAATACAACCACATGGGTGGTATTAACAGAAAAAGCGAAGTTTGAAGTTAATATTTGAATTTGAGTGATGGCCATTTTGGTTTGCGGAATTAGAGTTTTAAATAAGTCTATGAATTTGTTCTCAAGCCTTTTGTTCACAACACATACAGGCGTAAATATTGCTAAATTATGCAATGGTAGCCATTTTGTTTTATGGAGATTGGTGATATACATACCAATTCGTTATAAGGAGAGGAAATACAAGTTTCAAGTTAATTTATCGGTGAATTTGTTTGCAAATTATCATTTACCGTAAAAGTTACAAGTTAATCTGTGAATTTGATCTCAAAGTACCGCTCTGCTGGTTTCGTTTTCCCAACACATGCAAAGACGGACATTGTTTTGCCGAATTTGGAGAAATACAATCACATCCGTTATCCTAATCCGATGAAACTATGCTCCAAGTTTAAAGTTATTCCGTGAATTTGTTTTCAAGTTATCGTATTCACAGCACATATAGATGTGAATATTGTAAAAGTATGCAAATGAACTGCTATACCATGCGTCGTCTTAACAGGAGAACAGAACGCTATAATTCTAGTTAATTCACAACTAGTAGAAACGTGAATATTGTAAAATTACATCATGACGGTAATATTGCTTTGCGGAGTTTGTTGAAATACAATTCAAGTTTCCATATTAATGGAAACAGCTTTGTTCAAAGTCTGAAGTCCATTCGTGACTATGCTCTCCAGAACACATACACACGTGCATTTTGTAAAATTACACCATGAAAATGCTATTTGTTACGCAGTTCGTTGAAATGCAATTCAAATCGCCATATTAATGGGAGGAAGCTATGTTCTAAGTCTCAAATACACATGTGAATATTGTAAAATTGCGCATTGACAGCCACATTGTTTTGCGAAGTTCGTTGAAATGCAATTCCATTCGAGATATTAATGCGAAGAAGCTGTATTCCAAGTCTGAAGTTAATTCGTGAACACGTTCTCTAGTTATTGTCTCCTGAACATAAACACACGCGAGTATTCTAACATTACATCATGACGGCCATATTGTTTTGTGGAGTTCATTGAAATGCAATTCCATTACTCATATTTATGATTGATTGATCGGTGTTTTACGCCGTGCTTAAGGGTATTTCACTTATATGACGGCGGTGTATTCCAACAATAATTGACACTGGCATAACCAAAATGTGAAGTGTTGTCATAATGTTAGAAATGTAATTTTCCTCTAGTGCTAAGTAAAGACAGCATTGTTTGATTGGGGTTTAACGTCGTACTCAAGGGTATTTCACTTATATGACGACGAATTGTCCACTTCGCACTGCCTTATTACGGTGGAAAACCGGGAGGAAACCTCGTAAAAACCACCCTTGTGGCTCACTCATATACCTGAGGGTCGACAGACGGACTCGATCCTGTGAACGATACATCGAAGTAGGCTCAGAAAGCGCACTCGCTAACCATTAAGCCACGGCCGTGGGCCAGACAGCATTGCTACTCTTCAAACAAAGTGCCCTTAGCCAGAGGGCGTCATATTTATGACAGGAAGCTTTATGCCAAGTGTGAAGTTAATTCGTGAATATGTTCTCGAGTAATTGTTTCCTTAACATATAGACACGCGAGTATTGTAAAATATCCCAAGGCCAAACTGTTTCACTGTTAGATGAAATGTAATCCCGTCCGTTGCCTCAACTAGAAAGAGCTGCGATTAAAGCTGTAAGTTAATTGTGTATTTGTTTTCAAGTAATCGTGTCCTCGAGGACAGACAGTAGCATTTCTAAACCATGCGGGTTTCGTTTAGCACCAGGATGAGGTCCACGTCACCCAGCCCACAGCCCAATTCGAACTATGCCATGTCTTGCCCACCTAAGTTTTACATAAATGTACGGCTGTAGACAGCGTGCGAAGCATTAATATGCGCGAAATTTGAACACAGCGTGGCGTAGTTAAAACTAATTAACTGCTTCACGCTGGCATTGCTGGACAACTACAAGTAGACGTTGATTGAGGTACTCCTCAACACCCAGTTACATTGGCTACACAACTATAGGGGTTCCAGTTATTTCATCCATAAGCAGTTAGCGTTTCGTTAATTGTACTCCCGTATTTTCGTTAATTGCACTCCCAGCTTTGCAGACTAAGTGGAGTTTACAAGCGATTTGACAATATTGAATGCACGCTTTCTTCGATAAAATGCATATGATGGACCAGTGACTCAGCTGAACTGCTCATCTTCGTTGCAGAAAATCGTTTTTGGGGGTGTCTCAACTCAACTATTTTATTCTAGATGGTTTATATCCTTCTTGCACGGTTTGAATTTCATATAACACTGTTGTTATAGCCTTGTTCCGTTGCCTTGGTGATGTAATATTTTGAGATAATCACTACAAAAAAAAAATGAGATAAAAATGTTGCAATTTGAATTATCGACATGTTTTTAATGGTTCAGAGCTCTGTACAGATATCCACAACTATATACAAAGATATTTACATAACTACAGTTACACAAGACAAATGATAGGCTGATGAAAATGACCAATGGGTAGACAGAATTGAGCATCCCAAAGTAACAAAATTGATGATTGGCTGATCAATTCACTGCACGGTTCCGTTGCTAAAGTAACAGAGAACATGATTGTTAGACGATTACTCATAAAGATAACTTCCACAGGTACAAGCATTCTGATTAGTCAGATTTTGAACCAATTATACGTAGTGATTGGGCTACTTATGCAAAGCCTAACACACAGAGTAGACTTTTTATTATATTTTTTCTTTTCTATAAGACCAAGTTTGGAGGGAGTCAAAGCATATTTATACATATTTAATCAGTGCTAAAAGTTTGTTAGATTAGTTTCTTCTACCAGAGAATACAAATGTTCATAATAATTCATACATTACAGACAATTTTAGGTGTACTTTGACAAAAATATATCTATTATTTCAACAATTATTTATCGATTACTTTTCACTTTTTTCCAGAAATATTAAAGGAAATTTGTTCACTTCTACATTAAGAACCTGTCCGTGAACCATAAAAACATTTTGAAAAAGTTAAAATAGTTTTAGCTGATTACTGTATTAATTAAACAATATCTTGACCTACATAGACTAATTAATACATTACAAACAAGATACATTTCACACATAAGGAGAAAGAAAAAACAAAAACAACAGACTTTGTACCAAGTCCCCAAATAGCACTTTAGACGTTTTTGCCTTCCAATATTCAAGCCGCGAAGGATGCTCCAAATAAATTAATTCCTCCCATCGAACCCAAGTGAAAATAACTAAAATTAAATGAAATTACTAGCTCAGATACCTATATTTAATAAAGCATATATTCATTAATAAACTTGATGAAAAATTTGTAGCAAACCCAATGCTGTTATAGAAAAATTCAATTGTTTTCAGAAAGTACATGTATGCAATAAATATGTTTATTTTCATTAAATAAAATTACTCAAACTATGGATGTAAATTTATCCAGAATTTCCCTGGAAAATTATTTTGGGTTTATTATATTCTTAAAACTAGGTAAACCTACATTGTTATTTGACTATTTGTTGTATTAAAATCCATGCTAGATTGATTGAGGCTAAACGCCATACTCAAGGGTATTTCACTTAAACGAGCATGGTGTAATCCAGCATTAAATCGTGACATCAATATAACCATAGAACTTTTTTACTTTGTTGGAACAGTGATTTCCTCGTATTCCTTTACAACACTAAATTTATCCAAAACTTTTAAATCTGTGCACACGAAATTGTACTTTATCAATTCTGTTTTAAAATTAACAGAATATTCTTAAGGAGCAAACCCACAACGCAGAATAAAATTTTGACTGACGTCATTGTAGAAATGTGAATGGAAATTGAAGCAAAAAGTTGAAAATTCACTCTTTTTTTACATCATCATAAAAGAAACTTAAAGCTTTGAAACACAATCATCACATGTTGTAACTTCAACCAATATCCAACCCATTTCACAACAAAAAACAATGGGCACAAACAAATCAGAAGCTCAATCCAATTTCCCGTGGCTATAAAATGTAAATGACACGCAGCAAAACGTTAAAAACTTAACAATTTAAACTCCAAGCGTTTTTTCAGAAAAATGATTTAAATTCAAGCTGATTTCTTGAGATTTTTCAACAAATCAAAATCCTCAGTCTGTCTGCAAGAAAATGCTCAACAGCTTGATAAAAGTAGGAGAAAGCTTTATCTCTCCCTGGGCAAAACAGGTTACCTGTAGTCCTCTGATGACTACATTGGACCAGTCGAGCACACACAAACAACCCACTTGATCAAAAAATTTACAAAACACAAAATATGAAATATAAACACACACATATCTGAGATCAATCTGTTGTCCTGTACAAAGTTATTTTGTCGACATTTCCAATATTATTCCTCTCTTTTGAGGCAAACGGCTTTGCTTTCTAAAGATATATACACATCTATACATTAGCCACCATGGAAATAACCGGTTTCCATAGCAACGTGTTGGGAGGGGGAGGGGCTACAGGTATTGGGGATATTGAAAACAACATAAAATGAATGAAATATTTTTAAGATTAATAAAAACAACAATAGCTGCCTTAGCTGAGTTTTCGAGATTAAAATCGCACGACTATACGATAGTTAAGCTGAACAAAACGCTATGAAGTCCTTGGAATGAAGGACAGTCAAGTTTCTATGTCAACTGTGGACAGAGTAACGCCCACCCTCTGTTTGTGTTGTTGTTGTTATCAATAAACTCAGCAGTGTAACACTAATAGTCTGTGACCACACAAAATGAAGTCATGTGTATGTTTCACGAAAACATCTTCTTGAAAATTAATAATCATATTGTTTCGTGATTATTCATTTTTCACTATTACATTACTCCACAAAGTATGCTGTGATGTCATCAGATGCAAGACAACAGCCTTTAAAAAACCATTTCCCATTGGCTGTTATTTTGAATCCCAATTTCTGATTGGGTGTTACACAACATTCTGGGGGTGGGGTACACACAGCAATATGCAAAGAATAGTTTCAAACATTTTAACACAAACATCAATTTTTCTCCACAAGTGAAATATTTCAAGATGTAATTTTCTCTTCAAAAGTCACACTTTAATATAGAGATGAAGTCATATTTTGCTGCAATAGATCCACAGTATAATGGTACATCAAGTTATTTGTCACACTACAGGAACATATTTGTGGCAAAACTTACTTTTTAAACCACACATTTTTATAGCGGAGCACAGATCCTTGTTCGTCATTTTGTATACACACTATATTAGACAACGTTCACAAGTCGCAAAATGCCAACAATAACAAGATCTACGCATAATTCATTGGGAACACCACAACATAATCCATACAGAGTGTCCACTGTGTACAATGTAATAATCCGTAAATAATCCAACATTTGTATGCACAATACACAATAATAATGGGAGAGTGTAGTAGTGTATAGATAGCATCCTCAACACTTTACTACTGATTGTCATCTGTTGTGTGATTATAATCAAAACACAATCCATCGAGTTCGTATGAAAGTCCAATTACTTGTTGTCACAATAGGGGTAAATTCCATTGACGATTCTATCAATTAACCATTCCCATTAACCAGGTGGGAGACAGTTTAATTGATTGCTCTTTCGCCAAACCATATTTTATATATTCCGAAAAAAATGTCTTGTCAGGTAAATAATAATAAATCCGGGTACCATTGTGGTTTGCGTCAAATTCGAGTAACTTATATATTCCTAAGAATGTCATAATCCGGTATTTAGGAGACAATCCTGGCATCACCATGACGATGACCTAGTTATTTTGGTATGACCTTGTTGTTTCAGATGACCTTGTCATTTGGAAATGACCTCGAGCTTTACACAGTAGCTACGATGATGACCATATGTGGTAATTGTCGGACCTGTTGAACAAGGTCGTAACCAAGTTTACTCAACACACTGCGAGAAAAGTCACAGGGAGGAAATATGTGCACCACATAAGCAGGCTGAAAAAAACATTTCAAAACACAATTAGTTTTAGTGTGACTATTCAACAGTGTGGTTGTTACATGAGCAGACATAAATTAAATGAATACGACTGGTCAAAAATATTGATTGAAAAATATGCTCAACATATAAAAAATGCAGACACATCATGATAAGAGTTAATTTATTAATTTAACTGGCGGTAAACTTCATATGAATCAAAACCACCGCCAATATAAACAGTCAGTCTGTCACAGGAGAACTTCCCTTATAACCTCAGATCAAAAGATGTAGTTAATACCAATGAACAGTACTTTGAAAGGGGGGTGGAAGTCACAGGTGCACCAAATTGAGCTGTGTTTAAATTTTAAAAACAAATTGTGGTTAAGTCAGATATATCATCTGTCTGGTATGTTGACGCAATGTTTGTCATTCCAGAAACTTACCCTTGATTTTTTTTTAAAATAATGATTTTTCATCTTGAAACTTATAATACTATCAAACCAATAACTAGACCTCACCAGTTGAGATCCTGGGCCAGCAACGTTAACAATTCCAGCAGCTTGTTTCTCTTGAAGATACTGTATAAAGCCAGTGGTGAGTTTCTGGGTTTGGGATTGCAGGTCCATGTGGTCTAATCCAGATGGAATGGCCAATAACATACAATACTCCTCGTCCAGCTGTAGCAAAAAGAAAGCATTCAATTTCAAATGTTTGTTTGTTTCATTGGTTAATTGATTGATTGGTGTTTTACGCCGTGCTTAAGGGTATTTCATTTATATGACGGCCGTGTATTCCAACAATAATTGACACTAGCACAACCAAGATGTGAAGCTTTTCCATAATGTTGGAAAGGAAAGTTTCCTCCAGTGCTAAGTAAAGACAGCATTGCTACTCTTCAAACAAACTGCCCTTAACCAGAGGGCCTTGTTGCATTGGATTTCACATATCTGAAAACGGGTGGTCAACTAATCCTTGTGCCTTGCCCAAATACAGTGGAAAACCCCTGAGAGGAAACCATGTAAAAACAACTCTTGTGATAGACAGAGCCACGTTGTGGCACTCCCTTGAATACCGTAGGTTGACAGAGTGACTTGAACTTGTGTTTGTTTGTTTGTTTGATTGGGGTTTAACGTCATACTCAAGGGTATTTCACTTATATGACGACGTGCCAGCACAATGGGTGAAGGAAACCACCCTCGACACCACTGGCAA
>JAQQZZ010050160.1:0-10108 GCA_030265115.1 Mopalia vespertina | reverse complement strand
CTTGTTTGACTACAAATATGGCCCAAGTGTGACAAGGTGTGGAATAGAGTTTCACGTCAGGACACACCTTGTCTCGAAAAGTTGGGTGCTGAATGGCCTACATTTTTTAGCCTCTCTGATTTATTTAACTAAATTAGCATATCAAAAATCCTGCAGATAATAGCACCCCAAAAATGTTATAATTACCTCAGGATTGAATTTTCTGGCTAAACATCCGTTATAACAAACATAGACATGATCTTTATAGACCTGTATAGCAGTCACATTCAGATCAGGCCCTTTATATTGCGCTGATTCAACAAGTGGTCGCTCATCTTCACTTAGTCTGGAATAAAGTCAGGAATAAAGTCAGCAATAGCAGATCCTCAAAACTAAAGCATTAATAGGACAATGGTTGATTGATTGGAGTTTTACACCGTTCTTAAGGGTATTTCACTAATTCCAACAATAATTGACACTAGCACAAACAAGATGTGAAGCATTTCCATAACATTGGAGGATAACTTTTCCTAAAGCTAGTAAAGACTAGCATTGCTACTCATCAAACGAACTGCCCTTTGCCAGAGGGCAACAAGACAATAGTGGTTGTTTGTCTGGGGTTATTTCATAGGATGGTGTGCCAGCCCATGTGGTGAAGGTTCTGGTGCTCCGAGAGCACCAGGGCAACAGGAAGCCCCCTCCTAACACTCAGCCAGTGAACTAATCAGAACTTCATAAACCAGTAACGGCCCTCCTTTTCACCATCAGGATATTATCTTTGTTAATGCTGGAGTTCTGTGGGATTAGACTGGATTAGACCTAATGGCATTATATCTGAATCATCAAAGTTTGTCTTAAGAAGAACCTGCCTTTTTTTTCTCTCCTGACAATACAAAATATCAATAGAACAGCTTTGATGCTTTTTAGTTTCAACAATACACAGAACTCAAAACGGATTTTATCAATAAGTACAGATCCTTTCAAAATTAATTGTGTTAATTCAGACTGAACTTTAACATTAATATTGTACTTACTCTTCATTCTTTACTATCACATCTGCCTCTATACTTTCGTTTTCATTTTTGTCAAGCACCTGTTCAGTTGACAATTTTGTCAGGTTAGAATTTGAGACCGGACTTTTGCCTCTTGCAGTCCTACGTATTGTTTCATTATTCTTTTGCCCTGTGCTAATGCCAACATTTGGATTTGGATTTAAATGAAGTAGATTGTGTGCTTGTACGGTTGTTTTTTCTTCTGGATTATCAGAACTAGAGTCTACCTTGAACAACATCTTGTCATCTAAAGCCTTGTGTCTTTCTTTCCTTATTCTCAATTTTTTATGCTTTTCTGGTGTTTTTATAGGAGATGATAAATTCATATCTTCATCATGAACAACAGGCATCTGGTAGTCTTCAAGGTCTGGTAAAGAATCTATATCATTTATAACAAACACAGACTGAGTTTTCTGTGGTTCTTTAGCAGAGCCAAAAAGGAATGGTTTTGCAGAAGTGTCTTTAGAGCTGGACTTCTTTATCTTACTTTTATCCGAAGTGGGGTTCGAAGCAACTTTCTCAAGTCTTTGCAGAGCATTCACGCAACTGTCTTGAAGCTCGACATTCATTGTGTAAGAAGGGCCACCAGACTTCACTTTTCCAATTTTCGTATTTAAATTTTGCAAACTTGAATTCAAAGACGTTTTCTTTGTCTTTGTCAGAATGCGGTCAGCAGAAGTTGAGGATAAAGCTTTAACTGCCATTTTTCTCTTTTTTTTATTCAGAGCCTTCCTTTTCCTTCGTTGAGACCTATTGATCTTTGATTCTGTATTTTGTACCATGGCTGCAGGAATATTCTCAGTTTTCTTTCCTAGTGACACAGAACTTTCCTGGATTGGTTCAGGAGATGGGATAGTAGAAAGCAGTTTATTTTTATCTGTCTGATCTTCAGTAGGGACTATATCATTTGTGCCAGATGAGACATTGAGACAGGAAAGGAAAAATTCTCTTGATTTGGGATCATCACTACTATAAGTAAAGTCCATTTCTGATGTTGAGGGTTCAGTTTCATTTACAGATACTGATGATGTATTGTCTGTTGATATAGGTTGAATTATGCCAGGATGTTGTCGAATTGCCAGAACCTGAGTAAGTTCTGATATTTGAGTTTCAATGACCCCTGAAGCCAGTTTAGATATAATGGTTGCCTCATCATCACCTGGCGTGAGAGTACCAATATACTGCATACAGAAACCCGGCAGCATATCACTGCTTATTCCTAACTTCTCTTCAACAAGAAGAGCACCAGCAGCCACTTGAGGACTTACAGTTGCACCTTTTTTAGATTTTCTTTTTCGGACTTGTGCACCAGTTTTTCGAACCCGTCCTGTTTTGGTCAAATTTGCTAAAGATTGTGCAGATGGTGACAGTTCTGTTGTCTTCTTGGGAATCTTTGCATTAAGGTTCGTCTCCTCCCCAGTTCCAGGTGCTATTCTCTTCCTGTTACCTGGGCTTGAGATGACTGAAGCATTCAGTGCAGAGTCATGCATGACTGGAATAGAAATACCTTCCTGAAGCGAAACTACAGGTGATATTCCTTCCTGGGCTAAAACTCCAGTTAATTGTCCTTCTTGGGCTAAACCTCCAGATGATCGTCCTTCCTGGGCAGAGCTTCCAGTTAATTGTCCTTCCTGAAGTGAAGCATGTGAGTTCAGAGAACCAGCATTTTGTGCACCTTTTGATAAGATTATCTCATTTGCACCTGTTGAAATAATACTCTCCGATCCTTCCAGGAAAGGGATTGTTCTGTCTGTAGGGTTAGCTACCTCAGAATTATAAGAATTCATAGACTGATTTTCAGTAGTATTAAATTGTAAGTAAGCTGATAGGTTTTCCTCAGGAGAGTGTGTTGAATTGACCCCTACATACAAGTTGACTGGCACATCTTTGGAAGTTGTCGTTTTCTTTTTGCCAGAGTTCCTAGAAACTGTGATGTTATTTGGAAACACCCCATTATTTGAAGCAGGTGAAGTGGAGTCAGAAGATTCTGTTCCAGGAATGGGAGGATTTCCAGCAGATGTTGACATAACATCTAAACAATGGACAGAAGGAAATTTGTTTCATTAAGTTTCCCATAGTAATTACGATTAACTGATATGACAGTGTGCCAGCCCAATAAGTGAAGCAAACAGCTCTCAATGATTGTCAACAAGATAAAAACAATAGCACAGCATGCAAATAATGACCCAAAACAAATTAAAAATGAATTGGATATTGTTTAGTGCTTTGTTTGTATCTTTGATTTGGGTTTAACGTCGTACTCAACAGTATTTCACTTATATGAGAAAGGGTTGTCCACTTCACACTGTTCCTTGCATTAATACGGTGGAAAACTGGGCGGAAACCTCGTAAAAACCACCTCTGTCATTGCCGGAGCCACATCTTGTGACTCACTCATATACCTGAGGATCGACGGCTGGTTTCGATCCCATGAACAGAACATCGAAGAAGGACTAGTAAGTGCACACGCTAACCATTAAGCCACGGCCGCGGGCAGGGTTAAGTGCAATACAGAAGTCAATAATCTTTCCCACCCATTTATTAATGTGATGATGTACCAGCCAAATGGGTGGAGGAAACCGCCCTGAGGCCTGGGCAGAGGCACCTGCCCAAGGTGGATACAATCAGGATATCTCTTCATTCCTTGCATTGAACATGGACACATCATGTGCAGACATAAAGCTGTTGAAAAGGAAAAGGTTAAGCAATAGACTCTGAAATATTCCTAATAGGCATACCTTTTTTCCCGCTTAACTCCTCTAAGATGAGATTACTTAAGTGAGTGCTTGGATGTTTTATAAATGGATATCAAATACAAATGGATGGGATACTCTGGCAACAGCATAACGGTATGGTGTCCTCTGTTTTAAGCAAGAATTTCAATAACAGAAAACATCTGCATTTTGTGAAATTGGCCGTAACGTCTTATTTTTCTAAAGCAATCACACAAATTCTGACAAATTGTAAGAGACGACATATGTGTCACTTGCAACAACCAAGACAAGAAGAAGAAATACAAAGGCATAACAAATAGTCCCTGCCCATTGCCCCTTTATCTCTGAGAGCACATGGAAAGTCCCCCCAACTGTCAGCAACAAGATATGAATAAAGCACAGCATGTGAAAGATGGTCTAATTAAACTACAATTTACAGTGCAAGTTGTACAATGAATCATCAGCTTCCAACTGATGCAGGAAACAGTTTTTGTTCGTGTTTTTTTCTAGTAACTTGGCCAAAACTTTATGAAACTCAAAATTGTCATGAGAAACCTGTTTTGCCAAAACTAATTAAATTAGTAAATTAGTAACCCATTGCATGATAGAGACTGCAAACAATTTGGGAAAGCTATAAATCGGCCTCCTAAATTAAGTTTGCGTAACCTATGAGGAAACCCATGTCCATTCTCCCCAACACCATAAACCTGACATGGCACAAATTTTTTTCTAAATGGCGTCTATAAAAAAGTTTGAAAGAAAACAAATAGCTTTGAATATGATAAGTTTAAGGCACAGGCGCTAGACAAGAGTTTTTTACATGCATGAACATTTTTTACAGTAAATCATGTGACTGTATCTCGATCACTGATTGGATCCATAGCTTAAGGCTGCGTTTTGCTGTTTTACATTTACCACACAAGGAAGATTAGTCACCAACAGACAGAGACGAGTTGCAAGCTATCAAACAAGATTAACAACATTCAGAATGTGAAAAAAAAAAACCCACACACACAAAAAATTGGTAACGAAAACTTACTTTGTAAAATCATCATTCTTTCCGAGCGTAGGGATTCTTCTTCTTTCACCAACTGGATAACAAATACAAGATATTTCTACTGCTTCAAAAACTGTATCCTTTGTATGAGAATTGTGAAGAGTCTTGTTTTTTCTTCTTCACAAATATTATACGGATTGAGACTTGAAGTGTTTTAACCACCGTTTCCATCTCCATTCAAAGACCGACATCTATGCGTGCCAGTGAGAATTATTTTTTTAAATAACATTATTGTTTATATATCCATGCAGGTATGAATGTTAATGTAAATATATTTTTTAAAAGTTAAACATGTATATTGAAATATAATTTAATAACTTAATGATTTACCTGAGCTTTATTCTGCTCTAACACTGCCAGCTGAATTTGGTATCTTAAAATACCTTTCTGAACCCTGGCCAGCTTGATGTTGACAGCAGTGATATTTTGCCTGACCGCATCTTCCCTCACACTGAGCTGAAGCACTTTATTAACATTATCCATTGTGCCTGGTTCAACGGCTTTCTTGCCTGCAACATACACATGTGTAGTCTGTTTATATACATATACCAGTATGCAATACAGAATGACTGTTAGATACTAAAGATTGAGTTTGTTTGTCTGATGCTCTCCTGTTTTTATATATTTTACCATCAACAAACAAAATCAGCTTGATTTGTAATTTGTTCTATTGGGGTTTAATGCCATACATAAGGTTATTTCACGTACATGACGATGTGCCAGCTCAAAAGGTGAAGGAAATCACCCTCTATATGACTGGCAGCAACAAAGACAAGACAGGACAAAAAGAGCACATAAAAACAAAATATCACAAACAAACCCGCTTCATGTTGCACCTGGGGCGACAGGAAGCTCCCTCCCAGCTGCCTGCCGAAATCACCTTGAAACAGTTGATAAAATGGAGAAACTTTCCTACAGAGGACAAGAGACAAATTGTTGTATTTATTTAAAAAATTGTTTAGGTATCTTTCAGATCTTCAGATGGATTAGAGGAAAGCAATATGATGTATGTATGTGAGAGAGCGGACCATAGTCAAACAAAATGCCACATCAAGTTTTAATATTACAAACCTTTACCTTTTGTCTGGCTGATTTCATTTGACTTCTCCTGAGCTTCAACTGGTTTTTGTACTGGTGGCTTCTGAAAATGTGACCAGATACAAAACACATTAATGTTTGATAACAAATAAGTTTGATATAAATAAGAAACAAACAGGTGCTTTCTCCACTCAGTTGTTTGAGTATTTCAAGGAAAAGTTATCAAATTAGAAAGTGTATATTGTGATATTAAGTGTTAAGGGAACTGTTTAGGACTTCCTACCCTCACCCCCAGGGTCTAATAATAGGGTGATGAGGATAAAACCTGGGTCCTTAAAATATGTTATAAATGATATTTGATTAAGTTAATTGGAGTAGTTTCGGAGTATGGTAAAATTATTGAAATGCAGACTAACATTGTCAGGGGTAAAACATACTTATGGAATATAGGAGCAGGATAACAAAATTATTGTTTTGTATACGTTTGTCAATACTCATGTTCTTTCAAACAACATAGCCATGCAGACCATATTTAATATTAACCGTGATCAAAGATCATGGGTAGGAGTTTTTTTAAAAATAATAAGTAAAGCTATAAAACAGGCAATAAAGCTTGCCTCTTTTGATTTCTTGGACTTTCTGCTTTGTGTGCTCGGTCGAGACATGCCTGAGTATGACATTGTTATGGCTGGAACTGTTGAAGTACATTCTACCTGGGTGGCAACAATAGATCTTGCTGGCAAAGAACTGTACGGTGAAGTATGTACCAATGGGAGATCTCTTAAAGATACAGGATTTGGGGGTTGTGAAAATACAGGATTTCTGGGTTGTGAAGACAAGGATTCCTTAGAGACTGTTGCTGATGGCAGAGTTACATGTAAGTTTGTCTTTTGACCCTTGAAAGGATTATGTGCTAATATTTCTTTTAACACTTGATTTCTAGAATTTTTTGCCTGGGCAGGAATATTTCTAGCAATGCTTGGACTTGATACAGAAGCGCAAATAGTTCTTAATTTGTTCACTTTTTCTGCTGATGTTGTACTAAATGCTTTTGAAGCCCGTCTTGAATATGAACAATCGGCTGTGTTTTGAGAAGTTAATAAATCTGATGATAATTTTATCGGCAAGGATGTTTCTGGTACAACTGATTCTGTGTTGGAGGGTTTAAGAGTTGAGGTGACAGAAATTGGTGCCCCATTGGATTCTAAAACAGAGGACGTTGAAACAGATATTTGTGCACTAATGGATGACCTTGAGACAGCATTTTTTTCATTTGAATTCGTATCACATAATCCCACGTCCAATCTCATAGATACAGTGCTACTGGAGTTAGATTCTACTGTAGAACATGGTAGTCCTCCAGCAGTCTCTTTGCTCAATTCCACACAACTTTTATTCACAGTTTTATAAAGAGACTTAGCCATGTTCTCTACAGCTGAGGTAGTGTGAATTACGGGTTGTTCAACTGCCTCAACTTTGTAGGACATCTGTTGGAGAAAAACATCCAATTGATCACTAGATTGAAATTCTTCAGGTTCACATTTTATGACTACTTCTGGTTGTCCAGTAGCATCATATTTCTGTAATGACGATGGCGAAGTCTTTTCAACTGATCTGTCTTCAGAAGACACAATATTTGTACTGCTTGGATCTGAAAAACCTTGAATAGCTGTATTTTGCACTTTGTTTGGTACAGTTGTTAAAGTCGAACATTTTGGACTTTTTGTTGCTTTAAATTTACCTAACACTGCAAATAAATTTTTAAGATCCTCATCTGAGCTTGTTCCAGTTTCAGAATTGTTGCTGTGGTCAACAGTAGTGTGGTTAGCCTTGTCTATATTGTCACTGGGTAACTTAGTTGCTGTCCGACTCAGATTAACGATTTCTTGTTGAATCTCAAATGGTAGTTTCTCTAACTGAATCTCACCGGTTGGTTGAGGATTATCTTCAAACATTTCAGACAGCTGAAGATTTGCAACCGAAACTGACCGTTTTGATGATCCTTTGCCATGGTTACGCATCATTTCTGCAAGTTTATATTTACTGCGGCGTGACCGAGGGTCATTTATCAATCTTAGTAAGCTTTCTTTATTTATTGTCTCCTTCATTTGACTGTCGACTTCCAACTTCTCCACAAGACGTTTACTTTGAGCTAATACTGGAGGGATTTTTAAACTTGAAGTTGATGTTCTTGCAGTTAGATACCGTGAGGGACAAACTTTGAGAGGCGTCTTCTTCAAATTGATTGCTTTCTTAGATAAAACCGATTGAGATCTTGCTGTTCTTGAAACAGGACTTGATTTTTTAATGGCTCTGAGTTTATCAGTAGACACTTGGGTCAGTCTCTGGCCTAACCCAGATGTCTTTTTCCCACATGCAAAACTTGTCTTCTCTGCAGAACTTTTTGTTGATGTAGGGTCAAATCCACGATGTAACCCTCCTTTGATATTATGGCTAACAGAAGATCTTTGTACATGTGGCTTTCCTTTGTAAGCCTGGCTCACAGACAATCTTTCAGAAGCCTGGTCACCACGTGGTTGTCCTTTGTTAGTCTGGTTCGCAGATCTTTCTCCAGAATGATCACTATGTGATTTTCCTTTGTAGCCCTGGTTAACAAAAGATCTTTCTGAAGCACGATAACCACTTGACTGTCCTTTAATAGCCTGGTACCTAGAAGATCTTTCTGCAGCATGATAACTACGTGGAGGTCCTTTGTTAGCCTGGTTCATAGAAGATCTCTCTGCAGAACTATTACCTCTGTACACATTTTTCATTAATGGCTTTTCAAAAGGTGGTATGTCCGTTAAGTGACTTTCTCCCCAGGTTCCGTCATTGCGATTTGAAAACCAACGGGCTTGTTCATTGTAGTTATGGTGAGATCGGTTGTCATAAGGGTAGGAGTCATTCCATGAGCTGCTGAAATAATTATTTCTGTCTAACCATTTTTGATACGGTTGTGGATGACCTCTCCTGTTTGTGGCCTTCCTACCATTATGTTCACTGTGGTTGTTCATTTTGCCATCCATTCCGTTTCTTGCTTGTTGGTTCCAGTTACAATAGATTTCAGCATTACTGTTGAGAATAAATGATAATTTGTTAACAATTGAACAAAATACATATTTGTTTGATCAGGCTTTTAGGTTGTATTAGATTTGCTTGTTTGTTTGATTGGGATTAAACGTCGTACTCAAGGGTATTTCATTTATATGACGACGGATTGTCCACTTCACCCCTGGAATTGCCAGAGCAACATTGTGTTACTCACTCATATACTTGAGATTCTACAGATGGACTCGATCCTGTGAACAGTACATCCAAATAGGATTAGTAAGCTCACTGGTTAATGACCAAGCCACGACCGCGGGCAGGTTGTATTACAAGCTATTTCACTAATATTTCTGGTATCATAGAAATACAAGCCAGGACAATCACAAGACATAGTACAAATCCCACAAACAGATTAGCTAAAGTGTACACAGCAGAAGTGTCTTTGATTGGTATTAGTTGATTGATTGATTGATTGATTGGTGTTTAGCACCCTGCTTAAGGGTATTTCACTTATAGGACGACATTGTAGTACAACTAAAGAGCGAACAGCTGCATAACCACAATGTGTAGTGTTTTATATGCATTCTCTCTGTTGGAAAATTAATTTTCCATAGTGGACAGGATAAATTGTTTCGCTAAGCAACTTGTCATACATATCCAAACTTCAAATTAAAAAGTGATTTGTCAGAAATATACACTGTAGAATGTTTTTCAAATGTGTAAGTGAATGAAGTTTTCAGTTGGCTCAATGTTATCTTAACAGTGAAGTATTATCCAGGTGTCTGACCTATGAAGCATAAAAGCTACACCCACCCACGTGTGCTTAGAAACTGCTGCAAAATCAGTACAGACTGAAGGAGTAGCACTAAAACCAAAATAATAATAATAATAATAAAACTTTATTTTCTGAGGGTTGATAAAACTCGGTCAACAGTTTGTTGATCTTCCCCGAGGCCCCCCTTTCACACATACACGCATGCACACACTCCAAAATATAGATTAAATAACCAAGTAAAACCTTCATAATGGCAATTAGAACCAAAAAAAAAAAATAATAATAATAATAAAATATATATATATGATATAATATGAAAATAAAGTCATTTGAGGTAGAACCATACTATTTACAAAGAGAGGTACAGGAAGAGATTGTTTGTTTGTTTGTTTGATTGGGGTTTAACGTCGTACTCAAGGGTATTTCACTTATATGACGACGGATT
>JAQQZZ010050149.1:0-10109 GCA_030265115.1 Mopalia vespertina | reverse complement strand
TTACTGTACATGGGCACACAATAGCGTCATCCATTTTGGTTGTTATACAGTGCTAATCTGTATTTATTAAATTCACCATAAATTGTCCGAATATCGTCAACCGAAAATTCTAACTTCTGCAGAGGATGGTTTTTTTTGGACAAGTTTCTGATCTCCAGACAAGTGATTTTTTTTTGTTGTCATTTTAAATGATTGGATAAAATAGATATCGCTCGTCCAATCACCGACACGGAAAGTCACACACTGCTGATCTTGACTGTAAAAACAATGACAGAAGGTCATTGTGTTGTAGCTTTGAGCACATGATGCGTATATTACATATTATGCGCGGAATTTATGGAAATATTTTTTGGAGAATAAATTAAAACCCAGTTTGTGTGATTGTTCACCTTCCGTCTTCTATAAAAGTACGGCTTTGTTGATATTCTGTTTTTTACTCTGAAAATGTCCTATATTGAGTTTTTGGCTGTCTATATTCAGTTTTTTATTATTTTTGATCCCAAATTTCGGCGATAAAAACCGACGTCTGAAGCCCTGTAATGGATGGAGACTCCTTAAAGTTCAAGTCACAGGACATGTACCCGTGAAAAAGCCGGGCAGGCTAGTATGCTGTTAAGGTTGAACTGTGATGGTTTGTGGGCCACTATGTATACAATGTTCATAATACATGCTAAATAGTTAACAATGCTCATTTTATTCCACATTACAGAGTTAAATAAGAGGTTGCTGAACACTGATAAATCTAATTCAACCAGCGATACATCTAACCAGGCTACAGAACAAGACAACAAAATAAAGGTATTACAAGTTGTTCTACATTGGACTTCTATTATTATCCCCCGCTTCTCTAGTGGATTGTGACTAAGAGGTGCTACTGTTTGTCAATCTGTCCAAAATGTTGTGCAGACGATAACTTGAAAACAAATTCAAAGATTAACTATATATACAGTACAGACTGTAAATAACTTAACTTGAGATGCGCCTAAAACGAATAAGAAACATGCCACTCTGTGTTCTAACATGTCTCGGACACGTTTAAATTAAAATAAAATCATGATTATATCGTTTTGCTATGTCTCATAGCTCCCATAGCCTGATGCACCTGATTTTATTTCATACGTGTCTGCATCTATTTTTGATTCGTTTTCAGAAGTCCTCCTGCATCTTAGCCTTGTGACATGCTTATTACATTCACAGTTTGCTATTGGTTCCCTCCAAAGGAAGACTCAAGAGACAATCTTGTTTCAGATATGTTTTTTGATTGGGTCCCACCAAAAGTCAACAGAATGAAAACGCAATGTAAAATTTTTTCAATGCGGGCCTTGTTTTCAGTACACGCATTTACTTGCAAAGTAGGCCATTTTGTTGTTTTCGTGATCGTCTCTTTTTTTTAAAATGAGTGGCAGAGTAGACGCATGTGAGTTGTGCTAACTGACATCTACTGTTTATGCTGCGTCAAAAATCTGCGTTTTGGTGCATTTTTGATGCATCCATATGTTGGGTTGTTTCTAGTCTGTACTGTAGCTTCCACCTGCTAAGATAATGGGTGGGAGGATACATTTCACCAAATTTTGCAAAACAGTTTTGCCGTTGTGTATTTGTTTAATGGTGATCTATATGTATGCATCAATTGTGAACATCATAGTCAGAGTTGTACAGAAAGATGTGTCACCATTGGCTGATCAACAAGGATCAGGAGTTACAGGTAGGTTAACTTGTGCTGGGAGATAACTGCTGGGAGTAGTACAGTCTGGTATCCACTGCGGATGGTTAGAGGGAGTTTCATGTTGCCGGGGTGCTCTCAGAGCTAAAGGGGAACAGGAAGCCGATCTGTTGTGATGTCTGTATTGCGTCCTGTTATTGTCCCGTCATGTCTTTGTTTGTTGCCAGTGGTGTCGAGGGTGGTTTCCGTCACCCATTGGGCTGGCACGTCATCATATAAGTAAAATACCCTTGAGTTCAACGTTAAACCCCAATCAAACAAACAAACTGGTATCCACTTGTCTCTAGAAGAACTGAATTACATGAACCTCGGGTTTTATTTGTTGTTTCTTTTGTTTACCAGGAGTTGGAGGTTACGATAGAGGAATTAGAATCTGAGAAATCAGAAATGTTAGAAGCATACAATGCTGTACAGACATCTCAAGAACAATCCATACAGAAATTCCAGGTAACCATTATTAGCTGGCAATTTACTGAGTATTTGAAGTGGGGAGAGCAGAAGAATTGTCCAGCATTCTGAATTTGTAAATAAATAGGTTAGCGCTGTACAATTACATGTAGCAAAGTTTCCTTGTAATAACATATTGTGTCAATAAACACTCATCAATTTGTCAATTACTTTTGTTTTCCCATGGCAGGAACAAAAGTACTAACTCATAAATTTGGAATGTGACATGAAAAAAATGTCATAATTAAACTTTGTTTAATATTTAGAAATCCCATCATGTAACTGTTTCAAATGTGTTTTTTGGATGATTTCAGGCAATTGAGGCAGAACTGGTTGCCATCAAACAACAAAACTCTGAACTTGAAGGAGAGTTATTATCAACGAAGAGATCTAAAAAGGTATGTTGTTCTTTGTTTTGCTTTATAGTCATAGGTTCCAGTTATTTCTGTGTTGTGTCAGTTATACTATTTCATTTCATACTAACAGGCAGAACTTTAACATCAGCTTGTTTCTTTGCTTGTTACCAATTTATCCTCATTGGCATGAAAGTTATGAGAGAAAAAAAAATCATTAGCATTTAGCATGGAATATATTAAGTGTAAACAACAGAATCTATACAAGTACATGTAGTAATCAATGCAATGAAGTAATGAGAAGGAGAGATAGGCTGATATTTTTATTGACATTTAGCCATCAGTTTTGCAAATTGCAGGTTATTCCAAAAAATAAAGTATTGTATAGACCACAACAGAGCTAAGTGTTTCTTACATTAGGCTGCTGTTTCCCTGTTACAGTCTATGTATGAAATGGACCAGGCTGTGTGCTACCCTCAGTATATCGAGCTTGGTTTCAGAAAGATTCTTGTTTGGTTGTTACAAGGTTTCCTTCCTTGTTCCTGATGTGGCTCCAGCAATCGTGGGGGTGGTTTTTAAAGGGTTTCCTCTTGGTTTTCCACCATAATTAGGCAAGGAACAGAGCAGAGTGGTCAATCTGTCATCATATAAGTGAATAAGTCAATCCTTCCTTGTTCCCACCAAGCACCTGTCTTTACAGCTGCAGAGCAGAGGGTTTGTAGTTATTATGCTTGGAGAGATTGCTGGTAAAACTGGAGACCTTGGCTACAATCTGATTATACCTCAAAGTATGGGGCTCTATCAATCAAATTTACAAGTTGCGTAAATATTGGATTACAGATGTGAAAGGCTTTGAAAGTAATTAAATTTTCACTTCAATAGCTGATCACCTTGGCCTGGTGTATTGTTTGTTTGTCTCTGGCACAGATTCCTGTAATGAGTAGTGACACTTATACTCATTCTATGGTTCGCTTTCTCCCCAAACACTGGAAGGGTAGGGGGTTTAAATAATGAGCACATATGATAATTATGTATATATAGGACCTTGAGGAACAGTCCGAGTGCTTGCAGATGAAGGATGAGAGCTTGACATCCACATTAATGTGTCTCCAAGAGGAAAACCAGGTATGGCATAAAAAGAGGTTATTCAACTACAGCCTGTGTGTCACAACAAATATCTCACTAGTGTATTAATTTACAAAAATCACAAGCCAGAGATGACAGATTTTCTTTTTAATAGATGAGAGTGATATTTGTTATAATACATTCGATCGCGTTGGATAACACATTCAACTCACTATAGTTTTTTATTTTTCATTTTTGTCTGATTTTCTTGTACATGTTAAAACTGTAGAGTGCTGGAATAACATTATTGTGCATAAGCACCAGAAAATGCCATTAAACAACATTGAGATTGTTGGAACAATGACCATATCTTGCAAAAAATTATATGACAGTGTCACAGGATTGCCTTGATGTCAATTGCAATGACAGGTATTGCCTTGATGTCAATTGCAATGACAGGTATTGCATGGATGTCAGTTTTAATG
This sequence comes from Mopalia vespertina, assembly GCA_030265115.1. Lineage (NCBI taxonomy): Eukaryota > Metazoa > Mollusca > Polyplacophora > Chitonida > Mopaliidae > Mopalia > Mopalia vespertina. The sequence goes on along the minus strand of JAQQZZ010050149.1, from coordinate 6,036 downwards.
ACAGGTATTGCCTTGATGTTAATTGCAATGACAGGTATTGCCTTGATGCCAATTGCAATGACAAGTATTGCCTGGATGTCAGTTGCAATGACAGGTATTGCCTTGATGTTAATTGCAATGACAGGTATTGCATTGATGTCAATTGCAATGACAGGTATAGCCTTGGTGGCAGTTGCAATGATAGGTATTGCCTTGATGTCAATTGCAATGACAGGTATAGCAATTGCTCGCTACATGCATCATGTACAAAGTGATCTTTGTCACGTTAATTTTACTTTGTCTTAGTACAAACAAGTTATACATGAAATACACAAGGAACTGTATATTTGTTTGTACTCTCCTGCATAGAAAGGAAAGTTATCAAGGATCTTAGCTGCTCACCTACCTTCTTTTCAATATTATAACTAAATTAATAACCAGAAAATATAAGGACATATATAAAATAGTGTGACCATTTAACACATTAAAATGCTTAAGGCAGTGTCTTAGCTACAATTGAAAACCTGCCCATCATAAATCCCTATTTTGAGGAATTTTGCCTGTCAAAATTTTCCATTTTACTATCTTTCCCGTGTTAAAATTCAGAATTTCTACCTGTCATTGTAACCATTTTTAGAAATCTTTCTGTCGAAAATTACAGGTGGAAGGGTCTTTAGCTAAGACTATGTTTTATGGTTGTTTAATCTGTATTATTTCCACAGAACCTTCTTGAACAGATAAAGCTATTGACTGAAGCCAGGGATGAGATGGTTGTCAAGTTAAAAAGCCTGCAGGAATCTAAGAAAGAGGATAGAAATATTCAGGATGAACTTCGACAGCAGTTTGTAGAATTAGGTAAGACACTGAAAAACATCAAGGAAAACCATGAAGAAACTGTTGATGCTAAGATGAAATTAGAAGAAGAAAATTCAAAGTTACAAACATTACTCATTGAACAGCAGAAGGGAACTGATGAGTTGAAGGTTGCTCTCGAGTCTAAAGAAAGATCATTACTAGATATGAAGCATGAAATAGAGAAGCAACAATCGGGCCAGGGAGATGGAGAACAAAGTGCTATTGACTTGAAAATCTTGTGCGAAGAATTGAAAGTTGAGAAAGATCATCTTAATATAAAAATTCAAGACTTGTCGAACAATAGAAAAACCCTGGAAGACACTGTTAATAGTATCAGCCATGATCTTGAGAAGACCAAAACTGAATATGCAACAGTACAGTCCGATTTGAACTTTGTGGTCGAGGAACTCCAGGAAACCAAAGATAAACTTTCCAAAGAAGTTGACAAAAGTAAGGTTTTACAAGAAGAGCTGGAAAAGACCAAGCAAGAAGCAGAATCAATAGCAGGAAACTGCAAAGAGCTACAAAGCACAGTGGAAGCATTAAAATCCAGTTGTGATGAATTGGTATCCGAAAAGAGCTCTAAGAATCCTGAGTTGGAAACTAAAATTAAGGCAGAATTTAATGTACTGAAAGGTGAAAATCATAGCCTAATGGAAGAAAAGGACAATTTGCAATATGAAGTGTTAGAGTTAAGAGAAGAAAAAGAAATGCTAGTTCATGAATTAGCCAGTGTGAAAGAACAAATGGATGAATGGGATGGTTTAATGCAAATGTTGAAAAATGACAGTGAACATTCACAGGCAGAAATGGACCACTGTCGAAAGGAAATTGACCAAATTGTGACCAGCTTGCAGGAGATAGTCGCTGATCCTGAACAACAACATGAAGAAAAACAAGCTGAATTGCAGAGATTGCAAGGTTTTGAGAGAAGTGATAGTCTTTCTTCTGATGTTTTTATTGAAGAAACGGAAGAAAAGACATTGCTCACAGAAATTAAGAAAACAAGACGACTCATGGATGTTTCTATTAAAGAAACTGTTCATTTGCAAAAACAGCTCAATGATTCATACTCGTCAAAGGGAGATAGTTTGTTAGAAATTCAAGGACTAAAACGCCAACTGGACTTGGCTGTGGCTGAAAAAGAAGCCATAGAACGTGAGAAGGAATCTCTATCTGTGGTTGTTCAGCTATCTCAGGAGCAGGAAAAAGATTTCTTGGAAGAATCCACAACTCTGAAAACAGAAGTTGACAAACTGGAAGCAGAGAATCAAGAATTGGCCAGAAAATTAGCCAGTTTGGGAGATATTGGTGAAATAGATGAAACAAGAGTTCGTCTTCAAAAAAGTCTTTCTGAGAGCGGAAACCTGAATGACAAGTTAAAGTCTTTGTCTGAAAAGCTAGAAAGTGTTGAAAAAGAAAAGAAAACAATGCTGTCTGATGTTCAAGAAAGACAGCAGTATGCAAGAGAGCTAGAGGAAAAGGTGATGGATTTGTCTGATAATTTGTCTAATATGAGGAAGAGGTTTGAGAAAGTTCAAGATGAGAAAGAGACTCTGGTGGAGAGCAATCAGGAAACTGAGACTATTGCATCAGAGATGGATGACAAGCTGAAAGGTTTAGACCAGAGAGTGGTAGATTTGGAAGAGCAGAGGCAGACTTTGACATACAACATCGATAAATTACAAGAGACATTGCTAGAAAAAGAAAGTTTGGTCACTGAGCTTCTCACTGACAAGGAAGTATTGGCTGGTTATAATACTGAGCTTAAAGAAAACTTTGGTAATGTGCAAAGTGAACTAGATCGGCTGAAGCAAGAGAAAACTAACCTTCAGCAATCTCTTGACAACAGTGATTCAGAATTGAAAAGTTTAAGAGAAAAAGAAGAAACCATTAATGAGGAAGGATCAAGGTTTACAGAACAAGCTGAAGAATTGGTTTTGATCAAGGAACAGCTTTCAGGCTATATGAAAGAGAAGGAAGTCACGTTACAAGAAGCTGAAGAGGTTGATGGTCTCAAGGCAAAGATCTCTGAACTTATTCTTGATTGTTCTAATAAAGATACAGAAATTTTAGAACTAAAGCAGGATTACTTGACAAAGTCCGATGAACTTAGTTCCTTAGCTGCAACGATTGATTCTTCTCAAAAAGCTTTAGATTTGATGGCAGCAAAGGAGCAGCAGTTATTAGAAATAATTGAAGAGAAAGAAAAATATGAGGTGGAACTCAATGAAAAGGCTAATCTGAGTGATTGCTTTGAAAAGGAAGTTCAAGAGCTGAAGGTTGATGTACAGAGGTTGAGTTCTGTTGTTCAGGAAAAAGATATGAAAATGTCTGAATGTGAAGTCCTTACTGAATCAATGAAGCTGGACGTTATAAGATACACGGAGGAGTTGAAAACTACCAAAAATGAAATGATAGCTTTACAAAAGCAGATTACTCAAATGGAGGAGAAATTGGCTGTTGTGAAGTCTGAGAATAGTCACTTGGAAGATATAATAGAAACTTTAAAATCTGATGGAAGCTCATCGGAGGATAAAGTGACATCGCTCTTATCAACTATAGAACAGTTGAAACTGGAGAAAGATACAGCTAACAAGAACTTACAGGATAAACAAGTTGAGCTGGATAATTTAGCTGGTACTACTGAAAAACTAAGCACAGATTTCAAACAAGTATCGGAGGACCATTCCACAATTGAGTTACGTCTGAGACAAGTTGAGAGTGAAAAAGCAGTTCAGAATGAAGAAATATCTTCTACACAGGAGAAATTAGCTGAGTTAGCTCAAAGTAAAGAGCATTTGGAAAGCGAGGTTCAGCAGCTGAAGTCAGACATAGCTATGTTGCAAACTGAAAAAACAGCTGTTGATACACATTTAACTGAAGCAGAAAATGAAAGACAGGCTTTAACTGATCAGCTATTAAGACAAGAAGAAGAATTATCAAGGAAATCGAAAGAAAGCAAAGATCTTGAATTCCAATTACAAGAACAGAAATCTCACATAGAAAATTTAGAGAAACAGAATTCTGAAGTTGAATCTCAAATCAAGGATTTAGAAGCTGTTAAACTATCACAACTGGTAGAAATTCAAGGTCTCAAGTCGTCAATAGAAAGTGCGGAAAATGATTCTGAAAATTCATTTCAAGAATTGAAAGAAAATATTCAACAGTTAGAAAATGAAAAAATAAGTCTTGAGCAGGAATTGCAAGGTAAATCAGAAACTATTATGAAAGTCCATGTGGAGCAATCAGATTTTAAGGAAAAACTACAGGATGCTGTGGATAATGAAAGTTTGCACATAGAAGAGAAGTCAACTCTCCTGGAACAGGTGTCTGTATACCAAGAGAAAATTACAGATTTAGAAGATGAAAAATCCTGTCTTCATGAGAAGCTTGGTGCAAAGGAAAAGGAAGTGAAAGAAATCATGGAGAAGTTGGAAGAGGACAAACTGAGTGAACTAGAGTCTAAGTCTACTGAATCTGATAATAAACTTATAATGTTAGAGGAAGAAAGTGACACTTTAAGACAAAAAATAGCAACGGTTGAAAGTGTTTTGTGGGTCTTGCATGCAATGTTGAAAGATGATGAAAGTGTAGAATTTGCCCCAGAAAGTCTTGTGTCCCTGGAAAGTAACTCAGCTGTAGAGTCCTGGAGCTGTGAATTGAAAAATAGGATCCAAGCACAGCAACAGAAGCAGGTTCTTCTGTCTGACAGCATGGAGTCTCTGAAGGTGGAGAAAGCTGAACTTACAGCTAGACTGAGTGATATGAAATTATCAACAGAAGAGAAGCAAACCATGGAAGTTCAGGTATGTCTTTCAGTTTTAACTTCTCATATTATTTGTGAAAACAGTAACTGGGATAAACTTCATCTTGCTCACTTCAGCAAAAAATAAACATTTCAGGCATTAAAATATTTGGGAAAGGGTGATCTATAATCTATAACATTATTAAAATGCATTGAGCCTTCCTTAAGGGCTAGCTGGACCCCTTGGGCTCAAAATGAACCAAATTTTTTTTATCGGTTGGATTAAAAGTTAGGCATTCAAACTATATGTTGGTGAAAAAAATAATTCGAAATTCTAATCACAAACAGTAATATAACAGTAATTTAGTTTTCCCATGATCATATATTCAAGTCACAAAATTTTATTTGCCTATTTCTGGCACTTCAGTTTTAAGCAGACTCATTTTCCAAGGGGTATTTCTCGAAAACTATTTATATTAGAAGCCTCAAATCTGTACCAATGTAAAGAGCACAATGCGATCTAGTAAACAGTGCCTCATTTTTATCCTTTCATCCTTGATTTTTTTTTAATGTTTTCTGAAAGTTGTATTTTACATTTTTATAAGACTTTCCAAGGTGGGATAGACAAATAATCCACTGATTGATCAAATAATTTTTTTTAAAAAATGAGGCACCGTTTACTTGTATAAGGAGTATTCTCCTAGGTCAACTTATTTATTGAGTCTTATCGTTATTGCACTTTGAGAAAAAAACCATGACAAATGCAGTCTATTTTTATCGGTTGACATTTACTCATTTTGCAATATTTTTAAAAATAATAATTAGATTTTTACCACATTCACAAATATGTAATCCTGAGTATTCAAGCTTTCCAAAAATATATACACATATATGTTTCAGATTTATACCATTCTGCATAAAAGACTAAATACAACAGGTGTTCTGAAAATCTACCAAGGGGTCCAGCAAGACTTCAATATGCAAAGAATGATTATTTAAAGTTTTTGATTATTTGCAGCTGAAGCCCTTATTTAAGGAGTTATCTAAAAACTTTGAGGATATTTTGGCAATTCAGCATATCGGTGTGATCAGTAAATTAGCTGAGGTGTGTCAAAGGCTCAACTCAAGAGAGGATAAATTTACAAAGGTAATGTTCTGTAAATTATTTTTCTACCTATAACAGGCCTTTGGTATTATTCTCTCCTTTGCACGGACACTACAGCATGCCTCCAAATCACATGAAATGTCGACTGATATTCCATTGGTGCGTGACATTCCGATAGACTGTCTTCAGAAGTTCGGGGGGAGGATTTTGAGGGAGGTTCCTGTTGCCCTGGTGCTCTCAGAGCTAAGGAGCAATATGAAGCCGATCTGTTTCTGGTGCTCTCAGAGCTAAGGAGCAATATGAAGCCGATCTGTTTCTGGTGCTCTCAGAGCTAAGGAGCAATATGAAG
>JAQQZZ010050138.1:0-10109 GCA_030265115.1 Mopalia vespertina | reverse complement strand
TTTCATCGTCTTGGTTACATGCCGTACAGATCGGCGAAGTGTTTTTGAGGAGTGTTGCTAGATGTGACTTAAGTCCAATTTTACCTAAGCGTAACCGAGTTATTATGGTGTCATCTCGTTTGTTAAATAATTGTACCGATGATTTGTTAGATTTTGTCACTCCAAGGATACTGAATAACCAACGGCCATTACAGTATTTGTCTCATTCGTTTTGCCATTCTTTATTGATCTTGGCGGTTATGATCGAGTTTATTTCACTAACGCCTAATCCGGTTAATGCGTCAGTATTACATCTGTTTAGACTGTCTTTAACGGCTTTATCTGCATCTTCATTTCCTCTAATATTACATGAGCCCGGACCCAGCATAAAGTAACTTCGCTACCTGCATAACATATTGAGTAAATAAATTTTCTATTTTGTGGATAAGATCTGGCCTACTATCTGACAGGGAGTTTTCTATTGATTGTAGACCGCTTGATGAATCAGATAGAATTACTGATCGTATAGGTTTATGTTCTAGGATCCATTCGAGGGCTTTTGTTATTGCCACTAGCTCGCTATTGTCAGGAAGTTTGAATCTTTTTTGTATTTTTAGTTCTGGTATGACGTATGCCGATCCTGTGTTGTTTTGTTCGTTTTTGGAAGCATCTGTATATAGTTTAGATGATCTCTGTAGTTCTGGTCTATATATTCCATTGTATTTACCCTGATATATAAAGGTTTTTTTTTGCCCTGATATATAAATGTTTCTGCTGGTTCTGGTCGTGGTTCTCATAGAACCACAATTTTCTACGGGATAGACAACACCAACCAACCAATAAAATCTGTTCTCTTTCCCCAGGAACTTGAAGTTTTTTTTCTGGACGGCTCTATTTGCACACGACGGGGATGAGCAAAGGAATCTGAGACAATAATAACAAACAATGGACAAATACAATTTAGACATAGAATGACGTTAACTTTGACTAATGTAAATAGAGTGTAAATAGTTAAAATTCATAAATGGTTTACCTTTTTCTTTCTTTTTTATTGTTCTTAATTGCTTTTTGTTTAATTATTATTAGTCTTCTACTGATACATATTTGTTTTTGTGACTGTTATATGTTTTATTTTAACTCTACTTTATCTTTATGTATATTTAATATGTCCCTGAACAAAGTAAAAACACTGCAATTGAAATATTTATAAAAAATAAAATTATGTGATTTGAAGGGCCGCGAAATGCATATCAGGGAAGCTGACCGTAAACCACAATTTCAAACAAAACAAACCTTCTCTTGGCTAGTGCGACACACGGCCCACGCAGAACATATATCTCCGATGCCACACCACATTTTCGGGATAAGATTGATCGCTAGATTTTAAAATGACATTGTATTTGTTGGAAATTGTGGTTTAATGGCCGCTTCTCTGGTATGAATTTCCCGGCCCTTTAATCACAACGTTTATTTTCATATATATATAGTTTACAATAATTGTTTTTAAGTCAAAGCATTACCATATTTTAACAATAAATGCCTTTTGAACAAATCAATCCTAATAGTTACAATATAATAATAAAAAGGTATAGAACGGGAACTTGAAATAATTTAGTCTATTTACAGTTTATATACACGCTATATACAATGACATTGTATACGGAAAAGTTACCTGATATAGATCTAATCTGAGTGAACATTTATCAGTTGTAACTGTAATTTGACAGTTTCTGAGTTGACAGAAAACTGTTCAGTCGATACGTTAAGAGTGACATTAGGTTGGACAATGTTTTATTTGACAGAAAAGCGTTCAGTTGGTTATGAAAAGTGATCATGTCAAAATATTTTATTCAACAGAAATGTATTTCATTGATTATGTCAAAATGAAAAATGTTCACTGAATTAATTGCTTGTGTTACAGTAAAAGTGTTCACTGAAGATAATCCGCTCACCCCGATTAACGGATCCCCGCCGAGATAGGCTAATCCCCCTTCGGGGTGTCCTAATCTACTCTCCTAGTCATAAGTCGACTCGCGAAATTCAAATCGTAGAGATACAAGTAATAACGTTTACCTCTTCAAATGTATATAGCATGTATATAAACTGCAAATAGATTAAATTATTTCAAATTTTATTAACATATTATTGTTTTCGTTAAAAACCTTTTATTATTATATTGTACTTATTAGCATTGTTTCGTTTAAAGCTATTTCTTGATAAATATAGCAATGCTTAATTATTGTAAGACATATGGAAAAAAACGTGGTGCTTGACGGGCCGCAAAATCCATACCAGGGAAGCGGCCCTAAAACTATACAATTTCAAACAATCAAATCGTAGTCATAAGTGGACGACACCGGTACTGTGTCAAATCTCGTCTACAATACAAACTAATGACCCCTGTTTGGCGGAAATATTTCCTTTTATGACTTAAAGATAGAGAATTTTCCACTTTTTACCAAATTTCCCATATGTTTTAAAAGGGTAGTTTTTCGAAAATTGAAGACCAGTTTTATTTCTAACCAGTAATCGTTCACACATGGCAGTTATATTTTCATTTTCTTCATACTTCCAGGAACATGTGTGGAAATTTTCATCAACGTAGTATTGGCGGAAATTACCAAAAAACACAAAACAAAATAATTTGTTGAAATTGACACCTCATGTTTGAAGTACGCTATATACGGTATCGGTTATCAAAAAAATATCGGACCTGGTCAGTAGCATGGCCGAAGAAACGACGTTTTTTAACATCTCAAACGCGCATATTTCTTATTGCTGCATATTGACTGAAAACAAATGCGCATATTACAATGTCACCTCCGTTAAAATCCGCTGCGCTAAAATTATTCAGGTCTTTTGGGTGACGGAATCGTACATAGAACATCAAAGAAACTTGACCACGCCCACTGGCCTTTCAATTTTCTATAGCACAGTCTTATACAATCTTATAATTCAAAACAATAATGTAATTATTGCATTTTAGCAATTTAAAAAATATTTCATGCGAATTAAAAATGACAGAATTTAATGAAACTTAATTATTCGTGTCTTACATTGCTAACGTAATAGACTTAAAGGAGAAGGCACTCGATAGTGGGCTTTAGTGGGTTTTGATCGTTTTTTAATATTTTAGTAACACCATAACAGCTTTCAGATTAAGAAACTAATAATATTAAGCCAGTTATTAAAATTTTACAAGCCCGAAGTGACGTACGCGGTGCAGGTGACACACAATAACAACAACATTCCATATGCTATAGCTAAGATAATCTATCATATCTGAGTCAATTTCTTCTCTGAATTTTCTATCAGGCAGAATTATTACCGTACAGGTTTGTACCGTATTATTATAAAGAAGAACTTGAAATCAGGAAGAAAGATATAAGAACGATAGATACAGCAGTGATTTCAACACTATGACGTACACTAGCTCCAGTCTGCTCTTGAGCCTTTCATGTGTTGGGAGCTCCGATGTTTGAGAATCCAATGTGTGTGTTATTTAGTGTTGATGGTTTGATGGTTTGCCGGTTAAGTCATCTCTATCCGAATTTTGCAAGTGTTAGCATTTTGTATCCAAGCCTCGGTCGCTGAGTGGCCAAAATCTCGCAACGTGTAAATTATCCATGGTAACGATCGAAAATGACATTCGATGTTTTGTAGTTGTTGTCATTCTTGAATCTCCGTAAATTTGTACTTCATTGTTTATAATTTCACAGAATTTAAATGTTCACAAGTATTAACAAAATCTTGTTTTCATATGACAAAACATGTTTGTAAAACGTGTTATCAACAGTTGAAATGTTGTTTTTGATAGCTTATAAATCGATAATTCAAAACATTAACCATTATTTAATACCACATACGACCAAATACTCCGTTTTATTTATTTATTTAATACCACATACGAACAAATACTTAACTTTTAAGCGTTTAGATAACAACTCTATTTGATCAATGAAACGAAATATGATCGTACACTGTTTGCTTAATCCTACTAAAAATGTCATTTAACAAATATCACTGAATAAATTCATGTCAATCATTATACGTAAACATTCTCATGTTGATAAAATGATAATATTGAACTCGCCAAAACCGCCCCACAAGATCATTATTACAAGACATGCAAACAAAAAGGATTTAAAAACAAGATTACTCCTAATACAGGGCCCACTTTCACAAAGCCTCCTTACGCTAAGGTGTCCTAAACACTTAAGATCATACTGAAGAGAAAATGTAAGCTCCTTTAGACCTTAAGATACGTGTATAAGGGAGTTTTAAAGAGGCTTGTCTCCTTAGTGTAGGGCGGGTGGTTGTAGGGGAGCTACATGTTGCTCTCTAGCTTTCAGAGCAAAAGGGGAACAGGAATCCGATCTGTTTGTGGTGTTTCTATTGCGTCCTCTGTTTGTCCTGTATTTGTCCCGTCTTGTATTTGTTTATTGCCAGTGTGTCGAGCGTGGTTTCCTTCATCCATTGAGCTGGCACGTCGTCATATAAGTGAAATGCCCTTGAGTACGACGTATAATCCCAATCAAACAAACGAATCTTAGTGTAGACATAAGGGATAAATGTGCGTTCCTCACTCTATGCCACGAACCCTAAGTAGCTTATTATGTGCGTAGTTACCATGCAAACAAGCCGTGACGTTGACATTGAACTTGTTAATGAATTTCGCAAAAGTAATTTAAACTAAACCCATGAGCTAATTATCCAGGACGTGTGAACTTAGATTACGTTGAACGGATTATTTTACCACGTTACACCGACGACAACGGCTTCTCTGGGCACAACGACATCTGAGATGGAATCAGCGTGATTGGAATAGGGTCGGTTTTAGTGACGAATCAGGATTCACTTTGCACTTCGCACTGCGCTATTGACATGCTTTCATCAAGTTGTAACTTACCATTTTTACTCTCTTACATTTCCTAGCATTTCCGGTGGAACTGGTTACATTATGAACATGATTGTTATGGTACACCGTCCTTAATGGGTACAAAATGGAATTTAATCATTATTTAAAACCACATCGTCTTGTATGTTCAACTTATCGACATCCAAACGAATGTGAAGTTTCTTTTTTGACTGAGTATATATTCGCATAACATTAGTCGACAAATGCGTAGGATTTTTTGGTTGTGTTTTCAAGTGTTTTACTTGGTTGTCTGTCAATGGATGTTACACGAAAAAATGCATGTCAGTTTGGTTGAAAGTTTCATATCTGTTTGATTGATAGTGAAGTGTAGTGCATTTTACCCAAACCTCTCAACCAACACCCAACCAAAAATACTCATGCGTATTTAGCTTATAAATGTCAAATGCTATCACAGTTGCGTTTAGCGATTAGCGGTCAGGTTTCAAAACTTCGCATGATATATATGCATAGAATGAATACAAACTAGTTCACAGAAACCGAATGAATTAGGCTCGTTTAAGCGAGTCAATAGCTTTATTCTGAGTTGTTCTTCATCACAACCCCTGGCGTACCCTGCATACCAATTCAAAGAGCTACGCCTTTGATTGGCTGCCACGAAACTAAGGGTAACAATCAGGACGAGCGTTACTGACATCGTCTAGTAACGACGATTCACGATCCTAGAATCATGTTGATTCTAGAATCAATTCGTTTTCGATCACTTTACTCGGCAGCATATTCTTAGTTGACATGCGCGGTCCGCCAAGTATACATGGCGAGTAGTCGAACCCCGAACAGAGGCCTCGCCCAGTGATTAAAGCATGGCTCTAAACCTGAACTTAGTCAGCTGGTATAGGACTAAGGAAACAATATTTATTGACGGGTTTTACTGTACAATATTATCAGCATGAATTGGGATAGCTCATTACTAAAGCATGATGTGTTGATTGGGCATGATGTCTTTGAGACGACGGCTTGCTGTGTAGGAAGGGATATGACCTTCAGGGGAAATGACCGTAATGTAGTTTATAACTCTCTTCCACATCCTGCTGACATTGAACATAAGTTGGCAGAAATCGTGTTTGGTCGAAACACGACAGAGGATACCAGAAGTTGTCTTTACTTATTTGTTGGCTATATAGTATGCCATTTCACGACATTCCAGTTCCGGGTTTTTTCAGTAGCAGACGCGAAGGACCCTCGTAATAACGCAACCGCTATGAAACCACACTTTCTTTCATTGTATCGTCTTGTATTCTCATCATTAGATCTTACATATCGCTGTAATTATCCGGTATTGCCAACACACCACTGCGCGACGTCTAAACAAAATGATCTCCGACAGTAATTCATTGGAATAATCTTGATTCTAATTATGAACACCACAACTCAAAGCTGTCCTTTACATGTCAATTTTATTTAAAAATAAATCATACAGAGTCTCTGTTGCGTTTGGAAATGTATGTGCAACAAACCGCATATCGGTCAGAGAGAAACCCAGACAAACTGCTGGGGATCATGCTGTACGGTTTACCAACAGAGATCACAAACATTTTGTTCATTTCAACAAGGGCCTTTGACTCTGTGTCAGAGGCCCTCTGTCGTTTTGGACCACAGCATGTAACTATGAACTAAATGTGGAGTATACACTAAACTAGTGTCCTTAACTTGCACATGCATACTGTATTTAACTGGAAGTCTTCTTTAAACTTCTTTTAAAATTAAATTTTAATGGAAGATCTCACTGGGTCAAGGTTATTTGGCTGGTGGCTTTTCACGAAATTTAATGTTAATCTTTCTGATGAGGATTGATTGTTATTACTAGCATATTGTGTCAGTCTCCTAACAGACCTTTGTTTTGTTAATGATATTTCACTGCTGATGCTTTGTTGCATGATTATATAACCAGTGTCTTCATTTAATATTTGGATTACATGTCTTATTCTCGGTTTTATCTGACAAAGCCGACTGGCTACTTATCAAGTTCGTTTCATTCAACCATTTGCTTGACACGCCAATCATATGAATGAAATGACCGCAAGTACGGTTATCTCCAGCTGATTCCTGGTCGCATTGTTACCGTCTGGTGGTCCTTAAGCAAGGGGTTGTGCACGGCATACACCAAAAGATAGTAGGATTCCGACCCCAAAAAATTTCGTCGCATACCGAACACCATTTCATATAGTGGTCGGTCACTTATGTACCATGATTTAGTTGGTCATCCCATCTACTTGGTTCTTGGTTGTGTCTAACAAATTTTTGGTTATCATGCTGAACACCTTTTTGGTGGAAGTTTGTGGTCAGCCCCATGTACTTAGTTCGTGGTCGCCACGATCATCTGTTTGTTGGTCGTGCTGACCATCTATTTGGTGGAAGTTTATTGTGCTCGGGCCCATCTACTTTGTTCGTGCTCGACACGATCATCTGTTTGCTGGTTGTGCTGACCATCTATTTGGTCGAAGTTTATTGTGGTCGGACCCATCTACTTTGTTCGTGCTCGACACGATCATCTTTTTGGTGGTCGTGTCGACCACCCCTTTGGTAGAAGTTTGTGATCGGTTGGCATGATCATCTTTTTGTTGGTCGTGCTGACCACCTATTCGTTGGAAGTTTGTGGTCGGCCCCATCTACTTTGGTCGTGGTCGGCCCGATTATCTTTTTGTTGGTCGTGTCGACCATCCTTTTGTTGGAAGATTGGGGTCGGCACCATCTACTGAGTTCGTATTTAGATGGCTGACGGGAAGAAACCTCGTTATAGCACAACTGCTATCTCCGACACTAAACTTTCTTTCATCTTATCATTTTGTATCCGCATCGTACTATTTTACATTGTGTTTTGTTATGTATGGTCTCCACACCAGCGCACGACGTCAAAGCAAGATGACCCCGGGCAGTAATCCTTCCTAATAGTTTACCTTTAAATTATTAACTATGCCATACACCTCATCCGGCTTCGTCAACACCACATTGACATTTGGCAACTCAAATCTGTCAATTACATAAACATTCAAACGTCACTTTTATTAAAATATTTAGAGCTTATAATTAAAAACAAATCAAGTCGGCATGGCATAGGCCTGGGGTGATGTCAGAGATAAATTGGGTTTATTCACTTTCGTTGTAAAGAAAACGAATCAGAGCTGTCACCTTGAATTTCGAAATGTGGCAATGCTCTAATTCAATTCAACTAAGACGCCCACATACATAACACCTTTGAGCGAAATTACAACTTTGTACTTTAAAATAACTGAATAATTTATATGTTTCCTTAACAAATTAACAATGATGCATAGTAACTTAACCGCAAATCACTGTAAAATAAACATAGTCAGGACTAAAATGGCAAACTTGGCATTATAAGTAAGATATATCACTTTTGCTAGAAGTTAGCACCGGATTCGTTATTAGAAACATGAATAACGATTAAAAATACAGCATTTGTCATTCGAATCAAGAATATTGCCCCAACCACAAACAAAACAAGATTCGTTATTCGAATCACAAAGATATAGGGTGAAATCCGAAATGAGCGTATTCCCACCTGTACGGTGAGTGGACCAATAATCTTTCACCCATTCGACAAATAACAGGATTCGTCATTCAGGATTGTGTATATTTTGAATAAATGAAGAGAGAAAAATTGGCTTGCCTCCACCGGGATTCGAACCCGGGACCTTTAGGTTAGCATGCATACAAATAGCCCTTAAGCCATTCATTACCAACCAAGATCAGATTCTTTATTTAAATCACTAAGGGTGATAGGGAAATATCTCTGAGTGTTTTGATTTGTTGTGAATCATTGTGTATACTCCACTGAGGCTCCGATGTCTATGAAATTGTCATGGAAACTAAACTTGTTGATCCAAGTTGTGGAAATAGCCAGTGTTCTTAACCTCTACAAGGAATATTTGAGTTTGAGACGGTACAGTACCAGACCTTCAAGATGTTACCCAATTTATATTTCGGCTTTAGAATCCCAAATTAACATCCCGAGTGTATATTCAAGTATTAGTTCTGTTTGTAAGGGAATTCTATTCATTGATGACATATCATTCTTATTCAAACAGATTAGAGTCTTACTGTACCATCTTATCTCGTTTGAACAGCATGTGCTTCAAGACAGGGACGACAAACCCGCCCCAACACCCCGAACATGTTCACGCGAAATGAAAAAAAAATCACCAGAATTAAAGAAGGAAGAAAAGAATAAAAGCATAATATAGAAACTATAGATGTATCTTGAGCAATGTGTTCAATTAAAGTGATGGCGTATCACGGGAGACGGGTAGGGGGTGTTCTCTTCCTTGTCAATTTTTATTAAAGTGCGGCGAACTGCATCTGAGTTTTTTTTAGTATGTGCCATATATAAATAAAAACTTTTAGTTAAAAGAACAATCGTGTTATAGACCATAATTTTATCCGTTTTCAAACTAGTTATCTATAGTGGATCTATACATGTGGTAACATTTTAATTCAGTGGATTGCGAATACGATGTAAACACTTTTAAGAATAAGCACAACACACGTGCACACAATTGATACTAAATTAAACCGATTGTATTGATACACAACTAGGATGAAATCTGGGATTAGCATAAAGCTATAAGAAACATCACTTCGCTTCGAATCAGCGATCTGTGAATATGTTACTCGGCTAGCATGTTCCTACGGCAGCCACATTTTGTCCCATTCTATCGAGTAACAGAGATTACTCAATTAATTGTGAAACTCAGAAAAGTAAGTAGCATATTCACCCATGAAATACGAATGAAAGGTCGCTCAAAAAGAGTTGTAGAGCTGAATTTAAGCATGAATCTGTTCATGATAACAGTATTGCAGCCAAGATGGCCGCCCCACAGTTTGCTATTTACTATTGGGTATTATTCGAATCGGTTTTTTGCGAGGTTTCTTCCCGGTTTTCCATCGTAATAGGCAAGGAACAGTGTGAGGTGGACAATCCGTCGTCATATAACTGAAATACCCTTGAGTACGACGTTAAACCCCAATCAAACAAACGAACAAACAATCTCTATTGCTTCCGCTTTGTATTTATTCTAAGTACTTATGTTCTGCTGCTTATTTTGTCTTCAAAACTTTCTTTTTGGGTGAATAAATAGACTTATTATCCCGGCCAAATCACCTTTTCTATTTTTTTCTTCAAAGAGCCAAAGAGTAAAAGTTATGGTATTTATCACCATTTTGGTGCAATATG
>JAQQZZ010050127.1:0-10110 GCA_030265115.1 Mopalia vespertina | reverse complement strand
TTGTTGCCAGTGGTGTCGAGGGTGGTTTCCGTCACCCATTGGGCTGGCACGTCGTCATATAAGTGAAATACCCTTGAACCCGAATCACCGACGTTAAACCCGAATCAAACAAACAAACAAACAATCATTGTCTTAACAATTATTTTCTCTTATGTCTACAGGGCCAAGCATCTGTTGGGATAAGCGCCTGCCGTTGTGACCAGCCTGTAAACCAGTGAAATAAAACATTTTTATTGGTACACCGCATTTTGTCGGAAATCTTTCCCGCTTTATTGGTCTTTCTTAAAAAATTAGAACATGATATGGACGTCCGATATACATTTATTTAACTGAACTGTAGACAGACTTCGAATACTTGTTTCATCAGATCGATAGACGCCGCCAAGTTCGACCAAAATTATACACCTCTGCCGTGACTACTGTATACATTATTGGGTAACGCACTAAACGTAAAGCTAGAAATAGCATTGATCCGCCTAGAAAATGCAATTCATTTTTTCAAATACATTTTAATTCTCGACATTTTGAAACTGTTCCAAGATTGATATTTTCGAATCAGGGTGGGCTCTTTCTAGTTATGTGCCTCAGAGAGTTTCATTTTCCCTTATTTAAACGCGTATGCGGACAATATCTGAAAACGTCGATAAAACATGGAAGTTTACGTAGGAGGAAAACCCATGTGTAAGCTTTGTATGGCTGAAGAAGCTAAATGCCCACTGAGCTATAAAAGTTATGGTACCGGAGCTCGGCGGTGCTCTTTTCGTGTCCCATTCTGGTATCACACGGCAGAGACTTTCGTCTCATCCGTTCACAATATGAGCATTTGTATATACTCATTTACCGCCGTTTCACCTGTATGACGACCACACAATTCCGATATCCAATAGACCCACCATCATAACCGATGAATCATAAATGTTTTCCTTTGTGGGTATTGTAATGGTCCTCTATTGGTATCGGGATTTATGTCGTGAACGACGTGAAAAACATGTATCTCAATTGCTATTTTTTATGATAATGTTTTATAGTAAACTACGCTAAAACAATCATGGGGAAGTTTGCAATATGTGTTACTAGCGATAAGAGTAAAACAAAACTAAAGCGGTTGTGAGCCAACAAATGTCCACTTATGATCGCCCATATACGCGACAAATCACTCATTTAAATTATGGGATAATTTGACCAATGCTATTTATTCTCAGTTGATGTTAAATGGCATCAATCACGACTTTAGAAAGTATTTTAGAATTAATAAAAGTAGAATAATTTCATACACATATCGGTTTCAGCTTCTAAATATCCACTGGATGTACATTTGATACATTACAATATAGTATCATATATATATATATAAGCTCTTCGCCATTATCCACAGCTCACATGTCCGAATGGAAAGAAAGAGAAAACAATACCAGGGAAGCCGATCAGTACCGATCTTCCATCGGCGTTAAAACGGCAAAGAGGAAGGCTAGCTCGGCTTGCATACAATCTGCGAAATTGACATAAAACTTTATACGCCTCGCCTTTAAACCATCTCCGGTTCGGAGGAAAAATAGCCAGGAGCAGGAAAAACAAATAGAACTATTGATGGATAAAAATGCTAAAGGGGCACATCTCAGGGCTTAAGTAAAATGGATTGAAGAAGGGGACAAGAACTCTGCGTACTTCTTAGGACTTAAAACCAATAGGAAAACGAAAAACATTTACTAATTTGGCGGGTGTAGCAAATACAGGACAGGCTATTTCTAAGGTATTATTCATCTTCTTTTCATGGCGTTTTGAGCAAGACAAAACGTTCAACGAAGAGAGATATGAACGATTTAAGACATATTTAATATTACCACATCTATAGATGTGGTAATATTAAATTAGGCGAGGATACAGCATTGTGTGAGGGACAAATAAGTGAACATGAGTGTATTAAAGTTATGCATAAAAGAAAAATGATTCAAGTCCTGGAATTAATGGACTTTGCACTAGTTTTTATAAAATATCTTGAGGTAAAATTAAATTATAAGTTGTCAATCGACTGAATACCGCTTTTGTTAAAGAAGACTAATCGACTTCTCAAAAAGAGGGCTTATTACTTTAATTCCAAAAGAAGAAGGCAATTGCCGTAGTCTAGGCAATTATAGTCCTATAACTTAAAATTGTTGTGACTATAAGATTGGCGCATGCGTACTAGCTTTTCGAATGCATGTTTTTTTTCCTCAATAAGTGTGCTCTGACCAAAAGGGCTATATAAAAAACAGGGGGGTTTGCCCAAACTTACCAGGAATAATATTAGCACTAAATTTTGCTAAAGCATTTGATTCCGTTATATAATGTGTGTTTTGAGAGATTTCGGATTAAGACCACAATTTGGTAAGTGGATTCAAGTTTTTAATGATGACACACAAAGTTATGTGATAAACGCAGGGTGGATAACTCGGTTCCCAATGCAGAAAGGAATAAAACAGGGCTGCCCACTCAGTTCTTTAATTTTTGTTTTAGCAGTAAATATGATGTCATGCAAAATTAGAAAATCGACTGATATTAAGGGTATAGAAACAGAAATTGAAAAACAGGATCTACATCACGCAATATGCTGACGACGCGACTCTTCTTGTGAGTGATGCAGATTCAGCAGCAATTAAAGAAGTTCATGGTTTGGGGTATATTGTCTGGATTGAAATTAAATGAAAAAAAAATTCTGTGGCGATGTGGTTTGTTGAATAGAAGATTAGATATGATACACCAGGAAGAGTTAAATGTAAATTGGGTAACAATGAATATATACAGATTTTAGGGGTGTACTTCAATAGTTATACTACGGTTGGCGATATTACAGAGAACTGGACCAACCCCAAAGAAAATATAGAAAGTTTAATGATATCATGGAAAAAGAGACGAATTACTTTACACAGTAAAATAATTGTGGTAAAAACTGTATTTGTATTACAAATTACTCTGCTATTAATGTCTTCCTTCATAATATGTTTTAACAAAATTAAACTCTTTATTTTTTAAGTTTATATGGCACAACGATGGTACATCAATCTTCGATGTTTGATGAACAGTTTAAACATGTGCTAACCACGTAATCTTTCTTTAAAATGAGCACATTGCGTCAAGACTCCGAGAGAATTATTATAAACATCACGAACATTGACTTACTGCACTTTCATAATTCAATTAGGCCAGAACTCCTAAGCAGTGGCTTAGTTTAAGCGAGTGCGTTTTGAGCTTAAATCGAAGGAGGATTAGTAATACTAATCCTACTTCGATTTACCGTTTACGGGATCGAGTCCGTTTGTCGACCTTCAGGCTTATGGGGGAGTCACACGACGTGGCTCCGGCAACCGCGGTGATCATTTTTACGAAGCTTTTCCCCACTTTTCCAACGTAATTAGACAAGGAGCAGTGTGAAGTGGACCATCCGTCATCATATAAGTAAAATACCTTGAAAAGTACGACGTTAAAATCAAACAAACCTACGTTTTTAACTTAAACAAAATTGTTTTTTGTGTCCCTATACGGCTAGTAACCAATGCATGTATGTATGACTAAATTGCTTATATGCTATAGCTGTTTTATGGTGCTCCAAATTTTGCCGTGGCGCAAAGCATTTATAGACGCATAATAACAATCATTGTATCAATTACATTATTCTGATATTATCAATTTGGACAATAGAAATATGATTCGCTGTCTTGTTTAATTTAAAATTCTTATTACTATATTATTACTATACTCTTATACAGAAAGCTCAGGATATGTGGGTGGTAAATCTCTTTGCTCTAGATCTCTCACCTGTACCTCAGCTGACATGTAGATTGTCTTATGCAGATTTGTGATTTTAACGATTTTTTTAAACTTGTTAATTGAAATCGATTTTTCTTATTTGTGATATTAGGATATTGGCCGAATGTTGTGGCACGTGTATCATAGTTAGTTAAGGTTTAGGTATATATAGTCCACCAATATCTTTCGAATTGTACTTGCTATTTCGATAAAGAACAACCATCCGAAAAGCTTCTAGCCCGACAGTGTATCCTGTTTTTGACAAGTAGCTCTAATACAAAACTCTGGAAGTATTTTAAGTTTAATATTTTTTCTTATATTTTATTGCATTGCTTCGTTCATCTCGTCCTGATTTCATTCAGGTTGTTATTATCATCAGATTTGTGTAAATACCATTATTCCATATATATAGAAAAGTGTTGATTTTATGTTGAACTAATAACGTTTTTGTTACAGATTGACAGATTATATTATTAATCTTAGAACTGTTAAGATACTGTTACTTATCAGTACATATTTGCTTTATTTTGTATTAACACTATACATTTATTTCCAGATTAACAGTTTTATTTTCTTTGGTTTACAATATGTTTTATTCTAAGCGGTCCTAGTTTCTCTTACATCTTCACATACAAAATTTAATCCTTAGTTTAATTACATATCAGTTTTACTTATAAACGAACATTCCCTCTCACCGGCCCAGAACTACTTTTTTGTCCTCGGTTTCACGTATTCTTCTTTAATTGTCTATCTTCTCTGCTCCCCTAAGCTTATTTTTCCTCCTCTGATTTGGCTAAACAAACAACGAAGCGCCAATTGCAAAATAACCATTATCAATCTAAAAAGAACCCCAATTTTTTTGAATTTGCTACAGCAGGGAAGGTACTTTTTCAGATCATCCAGTGCCTACACCATATTGGCCTCCTTATGGGGCATATTCGTGACCAGTTCTTCCCTGATTCTGTTTCAAATAAAATAAATGATTTAAATAACTTCCTGAAACCTGGTCAACTTAATGCTCAGTTTGATAGAGCAATTGACCTGGCATATAAAACCAAAGGCAAATTATATCATCCAGGAGATAATTGCCCATTAGAAATCTTGTCTATCAAAACTTAAAGCACGAGTGAGTTTGGCCAAGTCATCAAAGAGTCTGGATTTTGACCGTGCTTTCTCGAATGTCGTAAAATGGAGGTAACCAGAACTTTCCACATAAACTTTTAGATTCCACTTTGACAACCTTTCTTTGGTTCCCTCCATTTCTATCAATCCTTCTTCTAATACGTCACCTACTCCTTCTCCACAACCTGGACCATCTTGTCTATCCTGGCCTCCTAGACTATCATCTCCGCCCAGTCCATCTCCAACTTCTCCTCAGGCTGGACCATCATGTCTTTCCCCATTTCCCCAGCCTGGTACTTCCTCCCTACCTCCTCCATCATCTCCAGCCCATTACTCTTAACGTCTTGGTCGTTGATATTCTGATGCCCTCAAATCCCAACCAAAAGCTAAAAAAAAAAAAAAAGGATAAAATTTGATGACCTAAAAAATAATACGTTTTTGGATGTTCAGACTTACCGGTTCAGATATAAATGGCCTTATGACAGTAAACATTGAACTTCTATTACTAAGGGATTCCAATCTCTCCAGAATCAATTAAGACCCTCACCCTGATATGCAAGTAGCATGCTATCCAGGTACAAATTTAAACTCTTTACGGAGCACGGTTCAAAATTATATAGGCCCTCAATGGAAAATCCTTATACTAAATGTTGGGATCAACAATAAGGATGGGATAACACTGTATATCAGCTTATTGATATCTACCATTTTATATGTGAAAATATGGATAGAGGCATAGATGTGAGAGGAGTCTTCTGTGACATATCGAAAGCTTTTGAAAAAGTTTGGCACAGGGGACTGCTAAATTAATTAAACTCAATTGGCATTTGTGATCAGTTATTATCTTGGCTTGAAAGCTTCTTAAGTTCCCGACAGCAAGCGGTGTCAATTAATGGACATCTGTCCGATAATCGTGACGTAACTGCATGCCGGAGCCTAAAAACCCAATTTCAACAACAACAGAAATAATCCGAAGTAACCATTCCATCACACGACAAGCATGGCATCAGTATATAATGACCAGTCTCCAATTCATTCCTACGGCAAGGGGTGGAAGAAAACTGGCCTGCAACGGTTATACATAGAGGATCAACCGCAAGCGTGAGCCAAGTCCTGGGGGGTTTGTTAATGCGTGTCCTGCTACGACATTCTCGTTTCTCCGCACACAGAACTCTCACATCCGTCTAATCTAGTGAATCCAGCAAGTGTTTTACAGGTTTTAAATATCGAATACATGACTCGACATCTATTTATAAACGTTAAACCCGCCATCATGTTGACAGAGAATACAAACAAACTAAGAGTTTAGCACCGCTGGATGACCAAAATTAACCAACCAATCTGCAGCTTGTTGAAGCAAGCTCCCTCGATTTCATTAAAGCATTGATAGACAACGATATTTAGGGCGCTTGCGTGCTGGGTGAGCTGAGATGCTACCCACCCACAAATATAAAAAGCAGCAGCGTTAATATTCAGGAAAAAAACCAAGGCTGTTGACACCATTTCCAGTTGAACTTCTTGTACGAATAACATCACATTGTGTGTTCCGGCATATGATTTGTCTTCGTTGGAATGCTGTTGATATTGTAGCGGACTGGCCCTGCCGGGCCACCATGACCGAGATTTTCATTAGTTAAAATCTTGTGCTTGGGTTGGTTGCGTAATCAAGACCAGGTGGCCGAGCAACTTCCACTCGGCACCGGCACAGCCAACAAGGGGTATTCAAACCACCCACCAACGGGACCGGAAAGAAAAGGCGCAAGAAAATAACGGACACAATAAATGCAAACAAATAAACGCTATATTCTTGTAATGTACAAACTTATTGAACGCGTCTTTAAGCGAAAGTGAAAAACCTATCCTGAATATAAAGAAACGAGGTGTTACTTCTTATCTACCGCGCTGTATCCTGTCATCTAGTTCTTGTCTGGTCCATTCAGATCAACTTTTTAGCACCGGATCCTATAAGTAATCCTCTCCTTCCTGCGTCGACAACCGTTCCTGATCCTCTTCTGGGCAACGTCCGTCGGCCGTCCTTGTAGCCATAGACGTATCCAACATCACGATTCCACTGCATTGCCCCAGATGTAGAATTACAGCTGGCTCTCTTCTTATACGGACCGGCTTCTGGACCTAGGGCGATGATTATCCTAGCTAGTGTCGGTGAATAGTATGTCGAAAGACTAGCCCTGGCCGAGAACGATGGTTAGAGACCTTAATCCTAGCTCGGGCCGGATAATTGTTATGGAGGAGGGAATGTGGGAAATGTCAAAGATGAATGTATGAGCGTAAAGCTAGCCCTGGCCGAGGACGATGGTAAGAGACCCTTACCTAGCGCGAGCCGGAGACTACTAGCGGTGTTTGTACATGCACATGTACTGTTAACAATAAACCACACCAGAGTCATCGGTATCCATTGACTACTCCGGGAAATGTCTGTCTCCAGCACAGAGCACACCTAGGAAGAACAGGAATCCTATCCAACCACTGTTTGATGTACCTGAATTAGTTACTAACAGTTTACATTACGGGTACTAAGTCCAGAGTAGTATCCCATTTTCCGAATGAAAGTAGTTTACACATGCATCCTTTAAATCTTGTGCGATGTGATGAACTCAAGCTGTACTCTGCCAAATGAGATTCTAGGATGTGCTTATTTATATTTCTTGTTCGGGTCAACTAGCACTTTTTGTTTTATCTTTTAATTTCAGCACCATAAAAAATGAAGTTCTTCATCATCTTACTTTGCTTGGCCCCTCTGGTCTTCTCCATATCTGGCGAGAGTGTATTCACAAGGGAAAGTAAGTGTGTGCGTGTGCGCGCGCGCGCGCGTGTGTGTGTGTAGGGGGGTCTGGGGATGTTATGTTGCTCGCTGGATCATGGGACATTGAAAATTCTTCTTCTGCTCGTCTAAGTTATCTCCCCTTCACTAAAGTCAAAGCGGTTAATAAACCAATTTGACACGTGGTATAACAATGGCCAATAATAAGCATTATCTCAGATGCGTGCCCGCTGGGCACACTGTTACGTTATCGACCACGCTACAATGTAAATAGACAGTTAAACTACCAATTACACTATAACTGAAACCAATTTCAAGTGAAACAAAGCTCTTCAAGCTTTATTGTCCGAGTGTATTTTGTACTCACAAAATATTAAAAGCCAAGGAAAAGAAGACCCGCTACAATATAACAAGGAACGTGGAAACAAGAATCTGAAAAAATTCAAGAAAAAATTCAAATTCAAAATGCCGTTATGTCAAGCGGGCTGTTATAGTTCATCTTAAAAAAGTGTATCCCAGCGGGCACAACACATGGAAACCACGTTGTGGCTGGATCCACCAGAAAACCATGTGAATACCACGTGGTAAATATATTGTGGCTGAATCCACCAGAAAACCATGTGAATACCACGTGGTTAATTTGTCGTGAATGGAACCACCATAAAACCATGTGACTAATTTGTCGTGAATGGAACCAACGAAAAAAAGGGAATTGTTGTGATTTCCACTTTATGACTCTAGCAGTTGCTATTTCTTAAAATATTTACGTGTTGTTTAATTTTCAACGTCAGTCATAGCATAACAGGAGTCTACATCAGTGTTGTTCATTTACCTTGTCCGTACTGCGTAACCGCGCATGCATATAATTAATTCAACGCATCAACACTTTTTAAAACCTCTGACTCAAGACACCCATTTTCGATGTTAGTATCATCTTGCTTTAGTTAAGCGAGTAAACTCCCAGAACGCATTTACTTGACGACAACCTGTGACGTGTTAAAGACGTGTACAATTCTTGTGAATATCCCGTGGAAATATCCCGTGTTAAAGACGTGTAGACTTCTTGTGTATATCCCTTGGAAACATCACGTGTTAAAGACGTGTAAAATTCCTGTGTATATCACGTGTTCAATACTTTTAAAATTTTGCGTATATGCCTATCCCGTGGAAAATTCACGTGTTAAAGACGTGTATATCCTGTGGAAATATCACGTCATAATTATTTGCATATGCCACGGAACATGGTTACCACGTGACAACATCTCGTCTTTTTCGCATGATTTTCATCAATTTTGCCCGCTGGGATAGGGGTCCCTATGCGCTATTTTTAGGCAAACTATAACAACCGGCACTGACTGGACCCCGATACGCTATTTAGGTGAACTATAACAGCCAGCTCTGATTGGACCACTATGCGATGTTTACAGGTGAACTATAACAGTCAGCACATAATGGACCTCTATACGCTATTTACAGGTGAACTATATAACAGCCACCATGCAATGTTTGGGCCACTCTACGCACCGGGACTGACTTGGTCTGTATACGTTATTTTTATGTTAACTATAACAGCCCCCACTGACTGGGCCCCTATTAGGTGAAATATAACAGCTAGCATTGACTGGAAGCCTATACGCTATTTTTAGGCAAACCATAATAGCCAGCACTGACTGGACCCTTTTATGCTATTTACAGGTGAACAATAACAGTCAGCACTGAGTGGGCCTTCATACGTTATTTGTTTGTTAACTATAACAGCCTGCACTGACTGGACTCCTATACGTTGTTTTAGGTGAAATAAAACAGCTAGCCCTGGACCCCTTTCCTCTTTGCATATAGACACATTCTAGCCAGCACTGACTGGAATCCCTTACGCTATTTTCAGGTGAACTATTTAGCCGGCAATGATCGGACCCTACACGTTGTTTTTAAGTTCGTTATAAAAGGCAGCACTGACTGGACCCCTATTGGCTATGTAAATGTTTTTTTAAATGAAAGCCATCACTAACTAGGCCCCTACGCTACCTGTATCTGTTATGAATTGCAGCCGCCAATGGCTGGGCTGCTATACTCTTTGTATCTATTAACATTTTCATCCGACACTGACTGGACCCCTATACTATCGGCATAAGCTGATAATAGGAGGCTATTGACGCTCTATATACGTGAACGACGACAAACGCCCCCGACGCCTGTCGCCGCCACAGCAGACTGATCTGCTATAATTATGTACAGAATAATATTATTATTGTATATATGTATCTTAGACTGGACTCAAACAGACACATACGTTTTCATAGCTACTGAGTTTGAAGGCTTCTAATCTTGTAATTGCCCTACAGCGGCATCTGGCGCAAGACCACTATTAATTTGCCATAAGCCGTAATGTTAACGTTTGGCCCCACAGCTCCCTCCCAAACTTT
>JAQQZZ010050126.1:0-23460 GCA_030265115.1 Mopalia vespertina | reverse complement strand
TGATTGCGTTAGATCTCAATATAACGACAAACAAAACACGGGGAGCATTTTTGAGATCTGATTTTAATTAGATTGGTCTGCACCCAGACAGTTTATTCCAAGAAAATGAGACGGCGTGTGATATTGAGGAACGATCCACTCAAACAATTAAGTAAAAACAACTCGGGATTAAAGACAAATGCTTTGTAAAAAAAATCATATAAAAAAATATATAATGATTTAAGAGAATTGTGGATAAAAGGGGAGAAGTTGCCGTGAAATAAATCAGAAATACATTTTACTTGTTTTTCTCTGTTTTTATTTTTAGAGATTTGGAGAGAAAGGATAATATCCTGGGGCCGGTTCCTCGAAGCGCTATCAAATTTAACCCGCTATTAGATGACGTCACGCCATGTTGTAGGTCTATATCTAACCTAGTGTTAACGATTTAATCTGATGTTAGCGGCTAATCGTCTTTCGAGCAGCTGGACTCTAGGGCCAGTTGCTTGAAAGATGATTAGCCGCTAACATCAGATTAAATGTCTAACACCGGAGTAGAGATAGACCTACAACATGGCATGACGTAATCTAATAGCGGATTAAATTTAATAGCGCTTTGAGCAAACGGCCCCAGGATATTATTGTATCTGCCATGATGATTTTTTGTGCAAACTTTATGTCACAACTATTTCGAAAAAAATAGTCTTTTTAATTTTCGCGTATCTTTTTTTAAGGTTTAAGATATATTAATAACGAGTTGAAATTTCACTATATTATCTAAATTTTTAGAACTTTTTTGGGCAAATAAGAAGAAAAGCGAAATGACTGTGTTATGGTTGACACAAACTACTCTATTCAAAATATAGTTTTTGTTTACATTGTTGTGGCATAAGAGAAGTAACAATTTTGAATACAGGTACTAAAAATCACATCTTTGATTACATTTTTATATTTCAGGAATGACTTATTTACCGTTTTCTGTACTACATCAAAACACAATTCAGACATTTGTGGCAAAATTCATAAAAGTTGTTTGGAAGTAAAATGACGAAACATAAAACAATTAATTTGCCGCGAGAGTATCCCTAAAAAACCACACCGTATTAGGGCAATATGAACTTGGAATATATTCATAAACTACAAAAATAATAACAAAAATAAACTTTATAACAAATATAAAGGATTTAGCATTAATATCATAAAGCGTTTATATGATCGTCGTAGGCAAACGTTTTAGATAACACTATTTTATTTTTGCAGTCTTGTTTTCTGCTTACTGCGTTGTATATTGAAACAAATCTAATAGCGACAGTCTGGTACTGTTTGTCCCACTCTTAGCAGTGATTTCCAAAATAAGCGGAGATGTTGTGTTATAAAATGTACTTATCAGTTGGAGAATTATTTACAAAATATGTCATGCAGACGCCGCATGGCTCATTCTAACAAAACAGTCCAACAAGCACCTGAACATTGTTTTTCAAATGTTATCCTGTTGTGGGTGAGCGGATTAAGACATGTTGTAGGTGTGTGAATTGAGACATATGGAGACATGTTGTGGGTGAGCGGATTGAGACAAGTTGTAGGTGTGTTAATTGAGACATATGGAGACATGTTGTGGGTGAACGGATTGAGACATGTTGTAGGTGTGTGATTTGAGACATATGGAGACATGTTGTGGGTGAGCGGATTGAGACAAGTTGTAGGTGTGTTAATTAAGACATATGGAGACATGTTGTGGGTGAACGGATTGAGACATGTTGTAGGTGTGTGAATTGAGACATATGGAGACATGTTGTGGGTGAGCGGATTGAGACAAGTTGTAGGTCTGTTAATTGAGACATATGGAGACATGTTGTGGGTAAACGGATTGAGACATGTTGTAGGTGTGTGAATTGAGACATATGGAGACATGTTGTGGGTGAACGGATTGAGACATGTTGTAGGTGTGTGTATTGAGACATCTGGAAACATGTTGTGGGTGAGCGGATTGAGACACATTGAATAAATATTGTAGGTGAGGGTAGTGGGACGTCTGAAGACGTGCTGTAGATAAGCGGATTGAGACACCTAGATACATATTGTAGATGTCTGGAGAGATCTGGAGATATGTTGTAGAAGTGTGGATTGATACATCTGGAGACATACTTTACCTGTGTGGATTGAGACACCGGGAGACATGTTATATGTGTGTAGTTTGAGACACAGGAAGACGTGTTGTATGTGTGCGGATTGAGACATATGGAAATATGTTGCAGATGTGTGGATTGAGACATGTTGTAGATAAGTGGATTGAGACATCTGGAAATATGTTGTGGATTGAGCCATCTGGATATATGTTGTGCTTGTGTGAATTGATATATCTGGAAATGAGTTGTTGGTGTGCGGATTGACACTTCTCGAGACACGTTGTTAGTGTGTGGTTTGAGATATCATCAGTCTTTATCTTCAACTCATCATAACTGAAATATGCAATGCAATTTATACTTTTATTTCATTGAATTCGGTTATGATTATTTGAGTTTTTGTTGTAATCGAAACAGTCGCTCTTCGTTTCATAATAATTATCAAACCAGTTTTTGTGTTACTAGAGGGACATTTGTTCGTCTCACTATGCATCTAGTGTGACAAGCTGACGAATCTGTGACGTACAATATAACATAACAACACGTGACTCTGTTGTTGTGACCCAATAATAATACTTTCGTTTGATATTTATAACAAAGATAAAGTTATATAAATATATTAACTGACGTCATTGAATCGTGACGGATGAAGTTTGCAGTGTGCTGATGTTCCTCGGGTGAAAACGGCTCCAATTTTCTTCGGAAAAGTGTCGCACATGATTGGTCATAATATTTTGGAGGGACTTATGATGTCCAATTTACGATTAAAAGCTTTAGAGAAATGAAATTTGAATTCCGTTGCGTTTACAACTTTTATTTGCAAGTCAATAAGAATTTAATTAATTTTAAAAAAAGACAACCAGTACGGTAGCTGATAGCCTTTCTGAATCACAGAGGTTCGGTACCACAGATATCGTCTATGTATGTAGAAAAGATAAAGGGCAGACACTCTGGGGACTTGTACCGTGTTGAAATTTAACCGCTTCAAGTCCACTAATCACGTAAAATAAATGAATAACAATTGTCGGTGTGAGACAAATAGTTCATCTTCAAATCCTAACCCAGAATTGTGGTGTTAGCTATCTACAACTGTCAAATTTTGCTTGCAAACACAAAACTTTTATTTGTTTCTTTAATTCAGCCTACGAGCCATGTATGCGCTTAGCTGTGATTGGATAATGTGAACTAGGCCATCGACATTCTCCAATCACAGCTAAGCACATATATCGCTCTTAAGCCCAGGTATTCATCTTACTATGTACATTGATTTATTACCTGACCATTTAACGGATACTCTTTTGAAAGGTAGTAATGACCTGTCAGCTGATAAAAAATAAAGCATTACAATTACAATATATCGCTCGTAGGCTGAATTAAGAAACAAGTAAAAGTTTTGTGTTTGCAAGGAAACTTTAAACTTCATCACCGGAAGATAACCACACCACCCTATGACAGCCCTAGGGTCAACCCTTCCTTAGTCATAAAGGGAGGTCATTCTGTATGTCGTTGTTGTGACACCACAGCACTCCATGTCAACTCTCGTCAACTCTCGCAAGAGTCCACCGTGCGCAAAGCATCACGAGAAGACACCCACACCACCCCATGACAGCCCTAGACTCAACCCTTCCTTAGTCATAATGGGAGATCACTCCGTATGTCGTTGTTGTGACCCCACAGCACCCCATGTCAACTCTTGTCACATCTCGTCAACGCTCACGAGAATCCACCACACACAAATCATCACTGGAAGACACCCAGACCACCCCATGACAGCCCTAGGGTCAACCCTTCCTCAGTCAGTCGTGTTCTGTTACCCATCCGCTTCCCACTACACAATAAGTAACAACCCGTCCTTTTGATGTAATAGCAAATGCTAACTCAAATGACCTAGATTTCCCCACAATGGTGCGCAAAGCATCACGGGAAGACACCCACACAACCCCATGACAGCCCTAGGAGCAACTCCCCTTTTTTAATCGTGCGCTGTTACCCATACATGCATCTGTACTTGCTTTTTCAAGGGAGATAACTCGATCGATGTCGTTGTTGTGGCGTTCCCTTTAGAACGCTATGAGACACGTTTACACGAAATATGGACGTAATGCTACATTTTTTTAACGTCAAAGTCATTGAAAAACATGGCTTGACATCCGGCTCGGTCATTGACACTATCCATACCCCGCCATCGTCAGGCATAGAATTAAGTAAGTCCCTTCTTTTTAAAACCGCCGACTCAAGACACCTATTTTCCGTACTAATATATAAGTATATGCGTCCCCTTTCTCTAAAAGCTATTTATTGTTAAATCGTGACCCATCACGACCCAGCACGCTGACGTCACGTCAAGGACGTCAGTCATTAGTACTCAATACCCCAAAGCCCTTCTTTACAAGTAGTCCGGTATCATGTTTTAAAATATACCGAAAGTGACGTCACGAACGGGACCGGAAGTGGTGCCGCACCACCCAAAAGATAACAGAGATACGCATGCCATGTCATGCAACAACAGCTACATACACATGTAAACACACGTCGCGGTGACGTCACGCACGGAGCCGGAAGTAAACGTTTGCCATGTCATGCAACAACAACAACATACACATGTAGACACACGTCACGGTATCCTCACAAATGAGGATAGAGGAGTCAAATGCTAACTGAAAAACGCATCCTATACTACTTAGGTCGACCCCAGAGTGTCTGCCCTTTATCTTTTCTATATACATAGACGGTCTCTATGGTACCGAGCCCCTGTGCTCTGAATCGGGCTGTCTAGATGATCTTGCCGATATTAACAATAACAACAGTAATTTAAAGACATTTCCAGTACGAAATATGCATTCGTTTGTTTTTCGAAAGTGAGGGGGATTCCGTGAGATCAATTTCTGATTAAATTCCGATATTTAAAGTGGTCACTTTTATGATTAAGTCAATTAAAGATGTCAACAGTGATTTGTTATTCAAGAGGTACAGGATAGCAGGATAGGCCCAACCCCAACTTAAAGGATAACGAATTGTACTTATCAACTCAAAACATTACAGCGTTCTTGTTAAGTAGCGCGTATGGTGTTTTTTAAACACGTTCATTCGAAAAAGAAACGAAAGGATGTTTACAAGTCAACTCTAAACATAACAGATCTCTTGTGTAGTGGCGCCTATGGTATTATTACAAAACTCTACAAAGCAACGAAATGATGAGCGTGGTCACGGGATTATAACTACACATGGAATGAAATCCACTGATAGTTTCAATTTCGCCACAGCTGTCTCTTTATTCAAGCGATAGAGTACGAACTCGGCGAAACATATATTAATGGTTTCAATAAAGGTGGATTTATACTAGTGGATTCAATAAGGCGGATTTTGTTTTTACACATTAGTTTGAGCACCAATATATATAAAAGCGTCCAGAGCATCAGCCGAGTTAATCCTAATGCATCCTGACATCATCTTACATGTATCAGCCATCAATACACCAATACTGTGCATGTGTAGCAGTGTGTGGTGTATGTGTGGGAAAAACTTTCAGCATATGTCAACAGCAAAAGTCCAGTTAAATGTGATAAGATATAATATATAGTCATTACATTGAAGTTGTAATATAAATCATAATTCGATGACAATAAGTGTACAGTGCAAGACATGCAGATTGAGAGTAAGCTATTAAAGGATAGCATAGCCTAGTTCCGATATTTTTTCTCCACAAATATTAATTTGTAGGTCAACACTCCACCAGCAAGCAGCTAAAACCAACATACAATCCCTCCTCATCGTAATCCAATATTACATTTTCTACTTACAACATTGTGAATATAGGTAGGCCTACTGTAACATATAGTGCTCGGAAGGCGGCTTCTACTTTGTGGACGAAAATATTGAACTGGATTATAATTCTTGTGGATTTTATCGTGTAAAAATTCTCCGCAAGGTTTCATACGCATCAATATTAAGAAAAGTTACGGAAATTACCCGGACAGGTACTTAAAGTTTCCCTTTTTGTGGACAAGGAGTGTGTTTGAAGATCAGCGAGGCTGCAATAGCACCATGGAGGGAGATTTACTTTCTAACAGTATCAAAACGCTTCACATTTTATGGTTGTGCTAGTGTCAATTATTGTTGGAATAAACTTTCCTCCTATAAGTAAAATACCCTTAAGCACGATGCAAAATACCAATCACTCAATCACTGAATCAATCAATCACCCAATCAACTCAATTAATCAATCAACCAATCAATAAATCAACCAACCAATAAATCAATCAATCAGCCAATCAATCAATCAATCAACCAATCAACCAACCAATCAATCAATCAATCAATCAATCAATCAATCATTCAATCAATCAATCAATCAACCAATCAATCAACCAACCAATCAATCAATCAATCAATCCATCGATCGATGGATCGAGCGCTTAAAGCGTCCATAACCGTATACTGGTACCGTTAACTAAGAACACACCCTTGTGAAGAAGGGGTATGTACTAAACTAACATCGATCGATGGATCGAGCGCTGAAAGCGTCCATAGCCGTATACTGGTACCGTTAACTAAGTAAGAACACACCCTTGTGAAGAAGGGGTATGTACTGAACTAACATGACGTGTGTTAAACACTCCCAATAGACTAGATACATCGTTGTATAAGATTAAAAGTGGCAATATCAGTTTAAGTCTTGGGTAAAATCCGTCATCTACGACTAATCGTTTGAACGTTATCTAATCTCGATCGGTCCTATAACCCATTGGATACCTTAACACGAATTGTGTAAATGGGACATGAAAAGCGGCCATCTCGACATGGCCGTTTTATGCTTATTAAAACCTTCGTTGTCGTTGTTGTAAGCCCACGTTGTGGATGTAATATGCACAAAACGGTGTCGATGTTTAAACAAAATTTTGGACGCCTGTTCATAAAAATGTAAATATATGTACATGATGGAATGAATAAAACCCCGTGCTCAACGCTATTGGCACAGAAATCCACAGACAGTCTCGAGTATACATGTATATTTCGGTAATCGGCTTAACCTCGCGACTCGCAAGTTCTCATTACTTGTATACTTGATATTTGATACTTGTAGATGCATGAATATGCATCAAACTCGTACATTTTGTTCATCGTAAGCCTGTTTTTACCAACGTATACACCCTATTCCCCACATTTAAATAATCCTAGCGAATTTCATATGGCTCAAGGATACGCAAAATTATGTTCCGAACCTATAAAAAAAAGATGAATAGTTTGAAATCTGTATCCAAAGCGGACTATTTTTATCAGTTGATTTGGAGAAAAAAAATGCATATCATAATGGCGACGATCGTTTGACGTTCGAGATACTGCTTGAAATACATTCGAGGACTTCCGAGTGTATATTTCGTATATCGCGCCATGAGATGAAGGATATATGCCGCGTCCAGAAATTTGGCGGAAATACCGCGTCAAGAGATGAAGTTGGAAATATCACGTCATGAGAATAAGTAGGATATATCAGCTCATGTAAAGGATATATATCGCGTCATATAAAGAAGATGGAAATACCGCGTCATGAGATGAAGTACGAAAAATAACGCGTCATGAGATGTAGTACGAAATACCGCGTGATGAGATGAAGTACGAAATACCGCGTCATGAGATGAAGTACGAAATACCGCGTCAGGGTAACACGAGGGCTATAGTTGAGCGAAAATTGCCTCTATGGGATCGGCAACGTGCATTTAAAACTCAATCGCACGGAGCGATTAATCGCAATGACTTGAGGATGTTCCCCTATACTTTGCCAAGTTTTGATTGGATAAGTTTCCTTTTCCGTAATGAATCATCTAAACGGTAGAATTTAGGGGAATCCACGTATGTCGTCATTGTAAATCGCGTCGTGGATAGCATGCAATGGAATAGCGTCCTTACGCTGCTTAACCTAGATAACTTTGGTCAAAACAAGAGTTAACATTATTGCTAAACCAACACGAATTGAATATGCTTAACCTACGCGAAGCTTCGGGACCGAAATGTTGTTGGTAGGCAAATGTCGTTATGTTACAATGGAATGGTAGGAACATGCAGACGGCAAGGGCAACCGTGCGTTATAGATGTACGTTTTGGCTACAGAGAGATTGGCAGAACGGTATGAATACGAGTACATTATATATATGTTTACATTTTGGACACGTGTAACTTGATTTAATGACAGACGAAAGTTATGGATATGTACGATAAGAACAAAACGTTATGATTATGCGTACATTATATACATAAAAATGCACGTCAAAATTTAAGGTACCCTACACGAAAAAAGTTATGGATATGTGTAAATAATGAACGTTATAACGTTCTCGGTATATGTGTGTGGTGTACCCCAAACTTATCGATATGTGTACGTTATATACATAAAAATTATCTAAATGGGTCAGTTATAATTATCATAAAGTAAGCCTAACTGCCCCAGAATATTTTACCTGCCGAAAAGTTCAAGCGCACCTGGGGCTTTACATGGGTAAACGGCTAATAAAACTACGTACATGTATATATATATATACACACACACATATATAAATATATAGCTCTTAGGTGAAGCGTCGGATCTATTTTATAGGTTTCGGTTGACACTGGTTAACAGCATTTCATCGTAAATCATATCGAGAAGAAACAAGGCGACTGCGTGTTCATTATACTGAAGACAACATTCCGACCAGTCACATTCATTCTATTAAAGTTAGTGTGAATTTCCTCATTGTTTTCCCGATGGATAAATGCTTCATTGATCTAAAGTTGCCGTTTATTGGTAGAGTTGTTCACATCCGGGACATGAAGAACGACCTGAAACCCTTTGTCTTTTCCTGTCTGATTCTAATCTGTTTTTTATGTATGGCATCCGCGTTAAAGCTCGCATTGTTGCAAGTTATAATTAAAACTATCCGCTTTATCCGATAATGTTATTTGAGCTGAAGACAGAAACGACGGCAAAAGGGCGGAATCTCGTATCTATCGCGTAAAGTCCTCTGAGACGTTTTCTAATTGGCTAATACAAATACGGTGGTCGATGATGTGTATAGGTGAGTGTATATATCTTATTGTGGGGGTAAAAACGTCACGGAAACACCTTCCTACCTTGTACAGCCACCCAGCTCACAGCCAATTAGTCAATTTATAAGTGCTACTTATCGATTTATGGCAATCATTCGAACATCTCACGTACCCGATATCTATACAGACTTACAGAGGTGAAATTCGCGTATAGTAAACTTGCCAACCAGCAAACGACCTTGAAAATAATACTACGTAACGTGTCGAGTTTGGTATAAATCAAAACGAACGAGTGATTTACAGATTCCCAAAGCTAGGCATGTGTCCCGGCAAATACATGGCTTTCATCACCTTCTTAAAGTTTTGCAATGACCTGTTAAGGGACGTGAGCTGTCCTATAAGCTGACAGGGTTACCATTGAATTAGGCCTTTTCGTCATCACTGTGACCCATGGATTTTAGATCTTTCTTTTTTCTAAAAGTCAAATTCAAATGTTTTCGATTATTCCACCTAGCTCCACTTAGTCAAAACAAAAATCTCAGTGAAAAATAACCCCGACAATCCGAATTCGTACAATTAGAAAATGTTTTCCAACATTTTTTTCCGTCAGCCTTTCTGTCTTCCGTATTGACAAACTTCAAGCCTACGTAAAAAAACTTAATAGTTATATTAAGGTAAAATATTAAACAAACAGAGCCTTATACTTCTAGGCTGGCTGGTCGGACTTCTTGATTTGGTTGTCTAGTATTATGAGTGCCTTGTCTTCTGTGTGTCTTGAATTCTGGATATCTAGTTTTCTGTGTGTCTTGTCGTCTGTGTTTCCCTTCCTGTCTTTTGGGTGACTTGCCATTTCAATGTGTAGTATTTTGAACGTCTGAATGTGTCCTGAATGTGTTGCTGATTGTCTGTTCTTCTTAATGCCTTGTCTTCTGAGTGTCTTGTCTTCTGATTGCCTTGCCTTCTGATTGCCTTGTTTATTGAGTGCCTTGCATTTTGAGTGTGTTGTCGTCTGGTTGTCTAATCTTCCAGATGTCTGGTCTTTTGGGTGCATTTTATTCTGTGTTTGATGTCGTTTGATTGCCTAGGATTCTAAGTGTCGAGTGCCTTATTTTTGGGGGCCTTGTCTTACACCTGTATTGTCTTTTGAACCGCTTGAGTTCTGAATGTTTGGTTTTCTGGATGTCTTGTCTTTTGGGTGTCTTGTCTTCTAAATGTCTTGCCTTATGAGTGTCTTGACCTCTGAGTATTTTGACGGTCATCTGGATGTCTTGTCTTCTGGATGCTTTGTTTTAAATGTCATGTCTTCTAGATATGTTGTTTTCTGACCGTTTTCTGGGAGTCTTGTATTCTGGGTAGCTTGTCTTCTGCGTACCTTTCCTCAGACGGAGTTTTATTCGTTGCTGCTAGTGACATCGAGTGTCGTTTTCAGCACATAGGAGTCTGGTAACGGCGAATTAAAGCCACATCAATCTCGTTTCTTGGTTCCCACAATTCATTTTGCTTTCAAATAGGCAAATTGGGAGAAAAACAATATATTTCGACTGTATTTGCGCGTTTATAGAGATACATAATCAGAGCGCCGCCAACTCGCAGATTTCATCCAACTTGACTCCAAAATTGAATTGCCTATATCACTGAGAGTTAATAACTAAATAGTGTTAATAATGTGTCATATAAGGAATGAACAAGGGCAGAAGTATGAGGATAAATGAACTTATTCACCAATTGATATCATAACGGGTTACCCATTAGGCGCATTCGACTGGACGTTTTCGGAAAGCACGGAGGAGTCGGTTTCTACGAAATGTGTTCGACTGGTACATACGTGAAGTTTCATGGAGCACGACTACCACCCCCCGCCTCCCCCCGTTAAATCGGCCACGTGTTTAGAAAACATGTTTTGCCTCAATGAAACCTCACGAAGGTACCAGTCGAACACAATTCGAAGACAACGGCTTTACCGTGCTTAACGAAAACGTCCAGTCGAATGCGCTGATTAACAATTAATGCCCGACAAGCACACTATTAAAGGCGTCGCCATATTGGAAATCCAAATTAACTTGCGAGAAATACATTCCACTGAGATATTTTCATTTAGTAGGCCTACTTTTTCTTCGACACAGCTATTTACATTCTTAACGAAATCCTCCAGTCGAATGCGCCTTATGTCAAATAATACAGTTGTTGGGCCGATTGGAAACTTTAGGAGTTGTGCGATCCCAATTTCCCGCTAGAAAACCAAAATAGTAATTGATTCATTGGCAAGGTACATAAAGGTTACATTGAACTTAACACACATTGTCAAATATTTTTGCAAGTAAATGGACAAAACCAACGAGGGTTCTTTTCTTGTACAGTACACACAGATACCAAAAAGACACTGCCGCTGATTGTTACAGTGTACTTCTCAATCTTTAAGACGATAGTTAAAAGAGGGGAAAATAAAACTCTTGGACGGACAAACATAGAAATAATACAACCTGATGTAAATTATATCACTTTTGAAATAGTTTCAAGACAACTTTCAAATCTCCCCCAAAACTTTGTGCAGTATGGTTAAATACATCAGCGATTGATAACCTCCATGTTTTGAATGTGTGTGAAACTAAAGAGGCTTAATTATCTCCCTTAGAAACAAACTGAATTTTTATCCATGACGTTTAAATGCTCTGCGCATAAACTCTTTACATTAATCAGCTTTGAATAATTTTTGCGATATAGTCCTCCAGGAAAAGGGAATCATAATATATTTGAAAGAAAGAATGATCTTTTCTTGACATATTTCTGCTATATTTAGCTTTACGTTCAATGTGTAACCCAATGACGTCTATAGTTGCCACAGCAGTGGGTCGAATTTGGGGACGCCCAGCCATCTGAAGAAACAAGTATTTAAACTCGGTATACTGTTATCTGTCTACATTTGGGCAATTATTTAGTTCCTCCTTTTATAAACACAATCGCACTTGCGGCTTATATTCCTCGATTGCCAAAGAAAAATATTGAAAACCAGAGGGTTAAAACGGAATCTGTCAAATGTTTCTGTTCTCATCTCGTTAAGCAGACCAACATTCCTATAATCTTTTAATTTGTTCGCTTGTTTGCCCGATTGTGATTCAACGCCATTCTCAGTGGTATTTCGTTTATATCACAATGACTGCCCACTTCTCATTTTGTCTTACTTAACTACAGTAGCACATACCGTAGGCAATTTCGTGAAAACCACCCTGGTGATTGCAAAAGTCATTTCGTGTGATTCCCTCATGCCTGGTGGGCGACCCATCGAAGGGGGTCATGCTTCTTGACAAATAAAGCAAACGTTTGGTGAACTATAAAAAGTCATCGACTTTTCAGTAAAGAAACTGTTGCAAATCATGAGTTTGTGTAAGATTATCCAAATTTTAAACTGATTGGCACCGGCGTTTGTCCACCCCATAGGATGATTAACACCATCACCATACGTGATATTGTTCATTACAGCTAGCGATATTTTGGTGAATAAGTTTTATTATACTCAAACTTATTCCTTAAGAGACATAACTGTGTTTTTATCCGGAACATTGAGTCTGTTGCCTTTACTTAGCGGAGGCTCAAATCACATTCATTTTTTGAAAGTACACTCTGACAATTCTTGTGGATACAAAAAATAAATGAACTGATAGCAATCCTTTCTCTAAATACCTCGATAGATGGGGCTTAACATTTCCTATAGAAATCCCAAACGTTTACGCTAAAAAAAACTGCGGTATAATTGAAATCCAAAACTGTATTCTGATGAACTCCCTCTCAATACAAATAAACCCATCTCTCAATACTACGGAAGCCTAAGTCTTTATACTAAGGAAACCTTAGTGTCAATACTAAAGAAACCTCTTTCAGTACTAAGGAAACCCTAAGAAAATCTAACTCTCAACACTAATGAAACCTCAGTAACTCTCCATACCTTTCGTTTGAATACTAATAAAACCCCAACATTTATATTGGTGAAACTTAAATATTAATAAAGTTTGAATCTGAATTAATATTCTAATGAAACCTAAAACTTAATAATGTAGCCTACATTTGTATCAACAAAACATTAATATTCATGCTGCTGAAACATCAATCCTACGGAAACATGTACTACAATAAGGCCAATTTTTCAAATTGATCTGACCTGAATCTCTTTACTATTGAAACCTTTAGTAAGTCAAATAGTTTTTATAATAAAACCTAAATCGTTATACAAGCGAAACTTAAATGGTCAGTCAATAAATTCTATTAACGCCAAATCTTTATCCCATATTAAAACTGAGATAAGCATTTGAAGCTCAATCGTTTAGAGCGCTGGTCCTGCTAGCTAGATACCCGAGTTCGAATCCTGTTGGAGGCAAGCACAATATTTTCTCCACACTTAAAGTATATATTGCGTTTAATGGGAGAAAGAGAAGGATCGGTTGTCCGTTTGTTGCTTCTTTTTTTAGTGTGACAAGAGATCTATGTTAATATTCCATCACCCACCTGGCTACTATTAATACGAAATAACATCATAGCAATAACATAATTTTGTGACACGGCCGTAATGACTATAACACTACCAACATGATCGTTTCTTTATATACCCGCTTGTCGGCAAAAAATACAACAAAAGCGATTAAGCGTCCTACATAGATATGTATGAAACTAAATCAAACAATTAAATCACCCTATACGGACAACATGTTGTAATATGCGTTACTGTTAACATGCACGTTTTATCATCCATAGTAGTTTCGTATTACGTTTTATGTCTCTCGGAATTAAACATATTCAAGCGTATGTATGTTAGACAACACTTATTGTTGTTTGAAGGTCTGAGGTCTAGTAGCTGTGTAGGTTGTGACTGGTCTATAGCTAGCTCTCTATCCCATCATCTATTGTTATTTAGGCGCCTGCAATCTGCGCCTATAAAACCCTCACGCTAGCTATAAATGAGAACAGTACAGTTAGCTGACTCGGCCTAAGCACACGTGAGGATCGGAGGCTGTTAACTCGCCCGTGCTTTTAGTACAAGGACAATAAGAACAACCACTGGTTTCCGTCGAAGTATTTCTCCACACTGAGATATTTGTTGACAGTGTTTTCCTGTAGAGTTTACCATTACACATATACTAGGACTTTTAATCGCTCGATTTCCCTAGCTGCAAACGGATTATTGTTAAACTGGTACTTTGGTAAAAAAGAAAAGTTATCTTTGGATAAAGCGGATCCAGCAGTGATGCTGGCCCAGGGACCCGGTGTTCAAGAAGGGTGTCCCATCACGCATCGGCACCCCCGGACCCTCCATCCGTCTACCATGCACCCTCGATATAACATATACCAAAGTTGGGTGGAATCAACCTCCAACCCGTGTGTACAGCCCGAATTATCACCAGGGCTTAGAAGTAAGCGTTCAGAACCACGAGTTAAACGACCTATGAATGCATTTATGGTGTGGGCTAAGGAAGAAAGAAAAAGACTTGCCGGCGAAAATCCTGAAGTTCATAATGCGGACCTCAGTAAAATGTTAGGTATGTATAAATAAAAACTTACTTGATAAGCTGCATTGTATATAAAGAGAATGAAAAGAAAAAGACTTAACAAATAGGAGCCAATGTCCTTTTTTATATCAATTAAACCATTGTCAGAGTAGTCCTATATCGGTGAAAAATAAGTCTAAATTCTACGGTTTGGAACACTGGGATTCGCCACAATTCCATCAGTGTAGCAGAACTGAGTTTGGTATATATGGCAATTTATGGTTTAAATTGTAAGTTTACATATGAGAACCCTCAACTTGGTTCATATTTCAAGCTTATATATGAGATCCCTCAACTTGGTTCATACTGCAAGCTTATATATGAGAACCCTCAACTTGGTTCATACTGCAAGCTTATATATGAGAACCCTCAACTAGGTTCATATTGCAAGCTTATATATAAGAACCCTCAACTAGGTTCATATTGCAAGCTTATATATAAGAACCCTCAACTTGGTTCATTTGCAAGTTTATATATGAGGACCCTCCACACACTGGAGACCCTAAGTTCACTTGAGTATGCAAATGCGTACATACACCATAAAACCTACGATATGTTTGTTTCTTAATATAAATGGTAGTCTACATTGATATGACTTCAGGCCAACAGCGAATGTGTGATTAACATGGAATTTTACCATGTAAAACGGCTAACTTGCTATTAATTTTATTAGCAATAAAAATGTCTCAACCATGCATTCGCAATAATATATATGCACTGCAGCAACACACATGAATGTTTTATCAGCTCACAGTTGCATTGAGATCTAAGCTACGAAAAATCATATTCTCTTGGTAAAACTGTATCACCTTTTCATCTATGCTGACATTCCTTAAGAAACACATTTTTTTTAAAATCATTAAAATTTACCTGAAGACAAAAGGC
Organism: Mopalia vespertina; assembly: GCA_030265115.1. NCBI lineage: Eukaryota > Metazoa > Mollusca > Polyplacophora > Chitonida > Mopaliidae > Mopalia > Mopalia vespertina. Next base: position 7,916 of record JAQQZZ010050126.1, on the reverse strand, counting down.
TTATCTCGAGAATTTAAGGAATATGTTTTATTGTTGTTTTATCGGTAAATTTATTTCACTTGCGCATGGTTGATAATTAGATATTCCCCCTGAGTTAATAGCAGCAGTCAGTTTAATTCATGAGCATGAATGTTACACCAATTAACTTTAGAAATCTGCATCTTTTCTTAGATGAAATTTTCCCACATAAAATTCAATGCGTCCTATTTTGTCATTTTTTCTATCATAGATTTATAAATTTTCTTATTTTGTGTGTATATAATTGGATTCAAGTTTAGTCTAGTGGATTAACATGTATAGGCTGTTATATTCTATACAGGTCCCCATAGCGAACATGCGATCTGGCAGTTTTGGATAACAATAGGCTGGAAGCGTTCAAGCATTATATAAAACACACATGTTTAATTGTTTTGGCTTCACTAGATAAATTAGCCTGGGGGGTTAATATCTATAAGATAAGGAAAATATGCTAGCGGAAATAACTTGAGCATTCAACTGTATCAAAAACCACAAAATGGGGAATTTAACAAAAGCTATATGACGAGGCTGTAGACGACCATGAGTTACTGGATATAGAGCTCGACCGGGGCAGTATGAATTACTATATAAACTCAGTTAACATTAAAAAAATGTATGTCAGCTACATACATCCAGCTAAAGAACTCGCTGGATATCTATATGTAAATCTAAATAGAATTGGGGCAGTAAACTTACCCAGATCGTTCTATTGTTATCTACCCTACCGCTTTGTGAATTTAACGTTATCTGTTATCTTATACCCACACATAGCTAAGAACAAAAAAGAAACAAAAAAAAAAAATGACTAATTTAGCTTCAATCTGATCAAAGCCTTGACTTTACTGAATGCTCTGTTATGCAGATAATTAGTTAAAGAAGGTGCTTCAATTTGATGTTTTTGACGTAAACATAAGACAACGTTATTGATTTAAATACGTCTATTGTCATGTCATATTTGTGAATTATTATTAATGGGAATGCATTATTATTTTATTTTCATCAGCTATTGAATTATTCTATTGAAATTGGATAAGTAGCCGGGGAGTCTGTGGTGGAATGATGTAGAGTGTTACTCTCAAGAGAGTGTACGAGTTTTGGCCACACCACCTCATCGCTGAGTCGCGCGTTCGAATCCAACGGACCCCGTCCGTAGTTATACACTGTTTTATATAAGTAAAGAATAAGTAATAAATAAATATATAGGGATATCTACAACTGAATTTGAATAGAATAAACATTCATGAAGTTATCTGCACACGTTCAGAATGCGTCTATTAGAATTTGTACTCGGTCATTACCCTATCTGAATGCAGCATTTTGCCGAAAGATGTGAGTAAACTGAAAACTATATATATGAGCAAACCTTCAATGTGAAATTGACTCGGAACCTATGCTTTTAAATTTGCATTCGGGACCTACTTTTGTTTTTAAACAAGTTTGGATTCTAGCGGACATAATCACGTGATTTACAAAACATACATATATTTTTTTCTTCTACCGTCCAACACTTGATTGTTATATAAAAACACGAATGCGTCTAGTCATAACAAACACAAAGTTTGACTTATAATTGCGCAAGAATTGTTTTGGCCAGCGTTAGACCTAATCGTAATAATTCTACAACAAATGACTTAGCTTATTTTGGGATAGTCTAATTAAAATTTCGCAGTAAGTGGATTGAAACCTGGGTCCCGTTGCTCGTAGCACTATTGCATGCTAGCCACTATTAGATGACGTCACACCTTATTTAGTCTGAATAGTTATTTGATTAGTTATTTAATTCATTAGTTATTTAATTTGGTGATAGCAGCTGATACGCGTTCACAGACTCGTGTCTGCTGTACCATGATTTGATTAAATCTTTATTCGATTTCTTTAATACATGTTGTATTCAGAAGTATACATACGTTAAACAGATTTTCAATCAGCTATTAGCAACTTTTTGGCAGAAATCATAGAATGCAGTTGTCTACATAGACTTTTGCCCCAAAGTTTTTTCCTAAACGTAGTCAAACCCAGTAATTTCGTTATTTTGGTATTACACTTTCTTTAGGTGAAACAGAATCTAGTTACGAAAGATTTGCGGACTAAGACCCTTCCGGGAATCAAACCCACAGAGCAAGCCTCAAATCGCCAGCTTAAGGCCGGTTGGCTGTCTGGTGTAGGTTGCCGGCATTTACTTATGGTGATTTCGCGCCCCACTCTGCGGTTCGAGCATTCGATTCCTGGATGGGCCTCAGCCTGTAAAATTTTCTGAAATAGAATCTCTTCTTATTAAAAACCGAGTATCCACAAATAAAGCAAAACTGTTAATTTCCATTCTCTAAAGGACATACAAAACTTTTTCATAGTCAAACCTTCTTATCAGTTTATTTTGAGATAGTGTATTTTTTGTATATACAGTTTGTGCGTTGAGGTGTGGCTTATCATGGATAATTTCATATAAAGTAAGCATCTCGCTATGTATTGATAACCACCGGGTTAGCGATGTTGTGTAACTGATGACAACAACAGACCAGTTCTTTCGCGATTACACAATGGGAAATTCCAACTATCTTTATTATATTGCGAGTCATACAGATTTTTAAGTGTCCACACCCACATTTCGTTTGTCTGACAGAGTTTTGTTTTATTATGTAATAGATAAAGACAATCTACAACTAACGTGTTTTTGCTATGACGGTTAATCCATGATTCTTCTACAAAGAACAAGTAAAAGGGAAATGTTACCAATAAACAAACACACAACGTGCGAATTTATTGACAACAAAGCAATTCATTTATTGCGAGTCGCGAAGAACAGTAGGGAAAGTAGTTTACCGAGTTGGGATATGAGGGGAGTGAGTTGTGCTGTACAGCCGGTTCACTTTCTCATGAGTACTACCCGAGTTATTTTGACTAGGGGTAAGCAACAGGTTGTTGCCAGATGTTTAACATTGTAACCAGCTCGGTTTGTGGACACAACCACTGCCCCGAGACCCTCATTCGTCTGTCAATTCACTCCAGTGTTCCCATGTCACTCCAGTATATTCTCTGTTGATTATATTTAATTTCTATGAATGCACTGCATGCTGCGATGTGATGAAAATACACATGTGATGAAATGATGAAATTTCACATTTTGATGCAATCTTTTGGAGTAAATGTCCAATTTCACGCTGCTATGTTGGTAGACTGACAGAAAGTTGCAAACAGTTCAAAATAGTTCTCGTGGGCGGTTTGTAGGTAGCTTCCAGTTGCCGTAGTGATCTGGGAACTAGGGGGAACAAGGGTCCAATCTGTTTTTGATGTATTTGCATTGCATCTTGTGATGTCATGTCTTGTCTGTTCTTGTTGCCAGTGGCGTCGAGTATGGTGCGTTTATCTAATAGGCCGACAGACTGATTGAAATAAAAAACAAAAAAGAACAAAAAACAAACAAACATACCCCACCCACCCCCGAAAAAAAAATATATATAAAAAATAAATGAATATATACATAAATAAAACTAAAACACAACCATCCAACAGTAATTATTTAAATTTATAAAATTACATACATATATAAAGTATTACTTGTCAATATAAGAAATCCAAAAATGGCACAAATAAATTTACATTGTTTAAACTTACATATATATTGATAAAACTAGTAGTAGTTATATATATATAAATTAACCATTTTTCGAGAACTATTGAAGGAGTGCCGACTGCTAACATATCTTATTACCACGTGAGGTGAAGTGAACTATAAAGTATAAACTGGGTGAAACTAAGAGAAATTAAAAACGTCTAAAGAATTGACTCCAATAATTTCAGACTGTATCTCTAGATCCAACATAAAACTCTTGGCCATGTATACCGGGTTGACTGCCCTACAACCCTCGCCAATTTTCTCTTCCATTCCACTATGAACCATATGTTCGAAGTTCCAAGGGAACGCGGTGTATGTTACATTAGCCACTCCGTGGGGTTATTTGGAAAAGCAACATTTATGTAGTGTTCAGGGCTCACTCACACGCCCTTGTGCTTAAGTACGACCACTTGTTGGTCGCTAAAATAACCACTTGACTGTCTCTACATCTTGGTGTTGACTTATCAACCTGCAGATCTATTCTGAGAAAACGAGAATAAAAAAGACTAAAAAAAAATAAATAAATACAAAACAAGCAACATAATGCAGATTTAAGCAAAATAAAAGCATTAGCAGCATTAAATGAAGCATTCTATATTCGTACTAATAAAAAGTTTATATGAAGGTATTTCATTGAGCATTTGATTGTTTACAATTATACAGGAATCTATCTTTTCTATCAAGAAGAACTGGGTAATCTCCCTAGTCAAGTGTATTTCACTTTCAGACGACAGTTCGTCCACCTCTCACACTATACCCTTGTTAAATACGTTTGTAAACCCAGAGGACGCCAATGAAAAATCAACCCCGCGTTTTCCAAAGCCATGTGACTCCCTCCCCCAATCGTGAGTTCGAACCTGTGAGCGGTACAACGAAGGGGTGTCAGTAGGACAACATGCTAACCACTTAATCACGGCCGAGGACCCGGCTAATTGTGAGATGTTCATATTATTTTCTATACGGTGAAATTTGGCAAATTAAATTCAGAAGTAAATAGCTTTAATACCAGCGCTTACGTCGCGCCAACTGCGCTATAAACACATCGTGCACATAAGAGAATTCAGAGCGAGTAGGTTTGCAAACCGCGACAACAAGGGGTCAAAGCGAAGGGCAAATAATATCTGAAATAGAGAATTTGGTGACAGACACGACTAACGCGACAAAGGTCGCTGGTCTCATAGTTAGAATGTTGTAGCGCGAATAAGCCTAACTCTGTGTGTATTTCTCTCTCATCTTATCAGCTTTTGGTTTATGTTTGTCAGTTGACTGTGGGTGGAATTCTAGTTTATAACGTCAGCACAGCACCTTTATTACAACCAGGAATTTCTACAAAAAGGCTATTCCACAGATAAAATCTGTTACCCGTTTTTAACACATTTTATTTTTAATTTAAATGCCGTTTGATTATGAAAAACACAAATGTGTTATTTCCCACAGCATTTGGTTCGGTACCGGTACAGTTGATTTGTAGTTATCACGTTACTCTATTTAAATGAAACATGAGACCCGAAATATTGCAAGGCATTTTCTGTTGGACTATTTTACTTACAAACGTCGTTCCATGGCTTTTGTAGTAAATATTTGCTCGATATGTTAATCTGTATTTGCTCACAGCATGCTGTGTTTGTGTATGTATGTTTTGCTTATTATCAGTAATTTAAACATATAGTCTGTTTATATCGTTTCAGGAAAGAAATGGAAAGGACTTTGTTTAGAGGATAAGCAACCTTTCGTCGATGAAGCGGACAAGTTACGTGTTTTACACATGAAAAACTATCCGGATTATAAATACCGCCCACGTCGCCGGAAACATCCGAAGCGAGCATGCAAACGAGCCGCAATGATGTCAGGGGGCGGGTCGACTGAGAGCGATAGTAAAGCCGAGGGTTCACGAGCCAGAAAGGCATTTAGTGCAACCGAATCAAATTTATCCAGCAACCACGACGACAGTGACCAAGGCAGCATTTGTGAAGATCCCAATGCACCGTTGTTGACCAGCTTACTGAACACACCCGAATGTTCCCCTGTCCCATCGCCTGTAACCAAGGACACCATATTGTCCGCATCCAATCAAATGTCATGCACGAACAATCAGTCATCAATCGCTCATAAAAACTCGTATGTGAACAAGAGTCCTGGGCAGTCGTATTACGAATCAATATCAAGTTATTCTGGACTTCTTACGCCAGAAATGTCTCCTTTTGAAGACTCAAGTGAAGGTATTTTTTGTTTTCCTACCGGTCAGTCTGAAACCTGTTCTGCACAAAACCTGCCATCTAGATCAACATCGCCCAAATATTCCGAGCTTCTCAGAAAGTTTAGTCACCTGAGCGATACTTACTACCACCCATCGAACTGTGAAGGCGCTACCACGAACCTCAGCCCAACTCATCATTCAGATAATATGCTCACTCTTCGAGAACTTGTGAGCAGACCACGACCCAATGGGAACACAATGCAGTGTCACCTGACTCATCCGTCCAATCAAATATCGCATATGGATCGCCACGTGTCGGGCTATGGAGGTTCAGTAAACGCTTCACCCCGACTTCATCACTTAGAAGCGCCATTGATAAATGTTCCTAATCTGTCACATGGCCACCACAACCCAGGCAAATATTACCGCATTTCTGAGCCACCGAAACCTATATCCGTCAAGTATCACGAACCGGCAGATTTTTTCATTCAGAAAATTTCCGAGGACGAAGCACTTGCGGATGTTGACACCAGTGAATTCGATCAGTATTTAACGGCGAATGGCCGTGAGTGTTACTACAACACTCAAAGTAATTTTCAGAATTCAACAGACAGAAATGTGTATGACGTCACACACACTGTTGCTTCTCATGGCAACAGGCAACTATTCACAGGTCCTACCGAGATAAACACTTTCGAATTTGATCACGTGTCTGATGTCACCAGTTACGGCTTAGATGTTATCGAGAGCAGTGGATTCGATCAGGGAGTCAGTTTTATGTCGGCTTTAACAAGTCCCATGTGTTTTTAAACGTGACTGATGACAATGGAATTGGTGGGATCAGATCATTTGTAAAATACAATATGCAGCTATAAGGCGTTTAAACTTTTCTTTCGGGACTTTGCTGGCCCATGGGTCGTTGCGAATGCAAAGTCATGGCCATGAAATTATACAGGTGGCATAAACAGTTAACCATTGAGACTTTCATTTTGAAAAATGAACACGGCCGCCCTCACGGATGCATTAACATATAAATTGAAATCCCCATTTATAAGCTAGTGGTAGAGGCCTGGCTGTTTGTCTGGAATGCTAAGTGGATCTGTCATATGACACACTTTGTTCAAAATGTCATCCCAAGCCCGTAAATTTATCTCTGGGCAGAGAGCTGTTTTGCATTAACCACGTTCACAGTGATTTGTAATTTATACGGGGTCCTAGGGTTAGATCACCAGGGACCCCTCCTCTCTCCACTCCAATCCTCCCTCTCTTTCCTATTAAACAGGCTTGGCATTTATTACATTATCCATACGTTTGTGTACAGTATAGTTCAAATTTAGAGTTTATGTTGTTGACTTGTTATTATGGATTTAAATTTAATGTACAGCTAAAAGTAATATATATATAACAGGGAGTGATATTTTGTGAAAAAAAAAGATAGGCGGAGAGTATGAGTGAAGAACTTGCCAAATTTATAAACTTTATACTTTATTTAAATGAATAAATTGAATAAATCGTTGAAATTAATAAATTGTTGAATGGACCCTAAAAGCGTTAAGGTTCATCCCAAAATAAGTTTAAATAATTTTGAAAAATGTATATCTTTTTTAATTCTGATGCACTATGGTTTTTTTTTAATTGTCCTCAAAAGTATTTACAAATCTGTGTTCTGACGAATGATTCATAAGTATTGTTTACATTGTTTGATGCTGTGGAAGCTGTGGTATAAAAATGGTGACACCAGTGAAACAACCATCGCAATTTGTTAACCCGGGACTTTTCACCTTCATAAACAAACCCTGGTATTTTATTATGCAGTAGCTCTGGTGACATTATAAACTATTATCAAATAAAAATTGAATCGTTTATCTAAAATTAAATTGTAACAGATTGAATAAATAATAAATATATGAAATATATCACAGTTTTTGTATGTTAGATATGTTTTATTACGAATCATTGTGTAAATTCATTGAAACATTAAACGCGCGTACAGATGTTCATGCCATGTATATTTTTCAGAGTTTTATGTATAAAACAGTAAAAAGAAAATATATCAAAACCAAATTGACTACTTGTCCTTTTGTTCGT
>JAQQZZ010050115.1:0-10110 GCA_030265115.1 Mopalia vespertina | reverse complement strand
TTTTTGTCTGTCGTCATATAAGTGAAATACCCTTGAGTACGACGTTAAACACCAATCAAACAAACAAACAAACAAACATGAAGGATGAACTTAGGCTAAGATTGCTTTGAGGAACGGGCCCCTGGCATTGTTTACTAAAAATTGAGGATCATTTCTTCACCCACTGGGCTGCTACACCTACATTTAAGTGAACTAACCTTAAGTACAGTGGAATACCTGTAAATAAAGTGGGTGGGGAGGGGCAAACGTAACCATGAACTTCAATAAAGATGAGGGCCTGTAACCTAGGTTCAGTGGTTAGCACATCAGACTACTGATCCTCCTTGGATATACCACTCACAGGTTTAAATTACCTTGTCTACCTCGAGCACACCTGCCTACACAGAATATTCTGGAGTATTTTGTATGCAAAATTTATGTTGGATACACAGATATGACATTAAAATACACAAAGAAATTTAAAATTCAATGATATGCTGTAACACAAAAAGACACATAATGGTAAGAAAATACTCATCAAAAACAATTTTCTTACACATAAATTTCTTCCAGGGTAGGCAGGTCTGCTGGAGCATATTATGGGAGTGTTTTTTTAATGAGGTTTCTTCTAGACTTTTTCCCTGTATTTAAGCAAAGCAGAGTAAGAATTGGCAATCTGTCGGTCACCCTTTAGTAGTGAATGATTTTTGTGTCTTTTAGAAAGTGAATATTAACAGTATTAATTAAGAAAGTGTTATCCCAATAACGAAAATACCCTTGAGTTTTTTCAATCGATCAATTGTTCAAATAAAGGAGTTTTACCTTTATATTCAGGTACATTTGGGAAGGCGATTGCAGAGGCTCATATAAGAACTTACTTGTACACAGAAGACCAGATTCAGCTAATGAGACGTCAGCCTGTGTCACAGGAACAGGTCATCGCTTACAGAAACATGGTACGTTCGCTTAGTCAGCCCAGGTACGCTTAGTCAGCACAGGTACGCTGAGGGCAGTTATTTGCAATACTGCTTTACTAGCTGTCGTGCTAGTGTCAATTATTTAAATACACCACCCTCATATAAGTGAATTACCCTTAAACACAGTGAGACCGTAAGTGATCCTACTTCGATGTACCATTGACAGGATGGAATCCGTCTGTCGACCCTCAGGTATATGAGTGGGGTGGTTTTTATGAGGTTTCCTCTCTGTTTTCCACTGTAATTAGGCAAGGAAGAATGTGAAGTGAATAATCCGTCGTCATATAAGTGAAATACACTTGAGTACGACGTCAAACCCTAATCAAACAAACTTAAACACAGTGTAAAACACCAATCAATCAATCTTAGTTCGCACAGGTAAGCGTGTCTTCCAAAAGCTCTTCTGGGCCCTCTGGCTGAGGGCAGTTTGTTTGCAATACTATTTTACTTAGCTGTTGTGCTAGTGTCAATTATTTTTTGGAATACACCACCCTCATTTAAGTGAAATACCTTTAAGCACTGTAAAACACCAATCAATCCATCTAAGTCAGCACAGGTATCACCCATTGGACTGGCACGCCATCATATGAGTAAAATAACCGTAAGTAGGGGGTATTAAAGCCCTTTCAAACAAGCAAACAAGCCGATAGGTCTTTCGACCCTGGCGGGTGGTTGGAGGGAGCTTCATGTTGCCCTGGTGCTGTCTGAGCTGAAGAGGAACAGGAAGCCGATATGTAAGTGATGTCTTTGTATTGTCCTGGGAGTGTATTGATTTGTCTTGTGAGGTTTTTGTTTGTTGTCAGGGGTGGTTTCCTTCACCCGTTTGGCTAGCACTCATGTAAGTGAAATAACCTTAAGTACAGTGTTAAACCCCAACAAACAAAGCAAACTTTCTACCTTATCTGATGACCTTCTTCTAGCCGTAGTTGTTTGTGGACATTACTGATGTATTATATTTATTGTAGACTCACCGCCAATTATGGAATGAAGTTGCTGAGAAAGTCACATTGGCTGTTCAACAGATTATAGAGTTTGCTAAAATGGTGCCTGGCTTCATGGATTTGTCTCAGGATGATCAGATAATGCTATTAAAAGCAGGTGAGAAAATCTCATCAGTCCATTGATGTTAAAAAATTATGTGGCTATTTCAACTGTATTTAATAGGATCAGATAATATTACAAGTAATGACAGGTGAACATATGTCTGACACTAGTCCTTTGGCTAGCTTGTTTTTAGAGTAGCAATGTTGTCTTTACTTCACATTTTATCGTTGTGCTAGTGTCAATGCCGCCATATAAGTGAAATACCCTTGAGCTTGATATTTAACTCCAATCAGTCCATCAACCTTTGATAGTGAAAGGTTACCTGTGTCTGACCATTTCATCCGTATTCCAATCAGATAATGTTGAAATGGCAGGTAAAAATATCTCTGCAACACCTTATTACTGGCTGTATAGTCCGTCCATTCAGAAATATCGTGGATTGGCCCATACTTTGTGGTATAGCAAAATGTAGGACTATGTTGTCCTACTGTCATAACTCAAAACTGCAGGTCCTGCAGTCGTGGCTTAGTGGTAGCGTGTGTGCTTACTATTCCTGCTTCGATGTACCGTTCACGGGATCGAGTCCGCCTGTCGACCATCAGGTATATTAGCGAGTCACACGTTGTGGCTCTGGCAATGGCGGGGTGATTTTTAAGAGGTTTCCTCTCGGTTTTCCACCGAAATAAGGCAAGTTGCAGTGTGAAATGGACAATCCGTCGTTATACAAGTGAAATACCCTTGAGTACAACGTTAAACCCCAATCAATCAACAAACAAAACTGCAGTAGTAATTGCTCAGTCATCATAGTTTTTTATTTTTCGTTTACAGGTAGTTTTGAGTTAGCGCTCATTCGATTGGTGCAGGCGTATGATGTTGCAAGCAACACCGTAATCTTTGGGAACGCTTTTGTACCCCTGGATAGTTTTGTTGCATTGAGTAAGTTTTATTTTGTATTTCTGCTTGTGAACTCTCAGCAATTGGTCAGAAGTTAGCCTGTAGTGGACCTCTGTCGAAGGGCAGTTTGTTTGAAGAGAAGCAATGCTGTCTTCACTTAGCACTGGAGGACGAATAACTTTCCAACATCATGGTTGTGCCAGTGTCAATTATTGTTGGAACACACCGCTGTCATATAAGTGAAATACCCTTAAGCGCGTCGTAAAACACCAATCAATCAATTCAAGGCTCAAATATGGTTTCCGTCGAGTTAAAGGGTCCTTTGTTTCAAGCACATCCATGCTAGGTTTACATCGTGTGGAGAGAAACATGGATTTTTTAACAGAGCAAATGGTTTGTTAGTGTAGGTGTTCTTAGAGTACATTGGCATTAAATGTAGGAGAACTACCCTTACAGATGGCATAATGCACCAATCAATCATTCCTGACCGCAGAGACCTGAGTATACTGACCCCAGAGACCTGAGTATACTGACCCCAGACACCTGAGTATACTGACCCCAGACACCTGAGTATACTGACAACCTGATTAGGTCAGAGACCTGAGTATTCTGACCCCTGGCTAAGACAGACCTGAGTATGCTGACCCCCCCCCCCCTTGATAAGACCAGACACCTGAGTATACTGACCCCAGATACCGTATACTGACCCCAGAGACTTGAGTATACTGACCCCTGAGACCCGAGTATACTGACCCCTGGCTAAGACAGTCCTGAGTATGCTGACCCCCCCCTTGATAGGACCAGACACCTGAGTATACTGACCCCAGATACCGTATACTGACCCCTGAGACCCGAGTATACTGACCCCTGACTAAGACAGACCTGAGTATACAGACCCCTGACTAGGGAACTTGCATTGTCACTGATCATATGAGTAAAATAATAAAAAAACAAATTAAACCAAGAATTAACGATTGTTATATGCTGCTAATGTTGAAAAATCTCTACTTTTGAACAAAAATTTTGTATGAACCAATTTCATGTTTCTTTTCATTCTTAGTTGTTGTTAAAATGTATTTATGTTAGCAACTCAAATTGATTTTACCTTTGACATTTCTAGATGACGAAGAAAGGCATCTCATGGAAGAGATTTTCCATTTTGCAAAAGAGTTGCAATCGTTTGAGTTAACTGAAACAGAGTTAGCATTGCTTAGTGCACTGGTCCTCATCACTGGAGGTAGGTTAGGAGGTAAATTTGGGTAAAACAATGACTTACTACCTGTAACAGAAAAGGGATTTGAGAACAGGCCGTGCCTTTATTAGCGCATCTCCTAGGTCGGAAATTTGACATGGCCCCCATGTTTGCAAGATTACGGGGCAACAGAAAACTATTTTGTGACGTCTTGCATCTTGTGCACCCAATAAACTGGCACGCCATCATATAAGTGAAAAAGCCTTATCTACAGTGTTAAACCCCAATCAGACAAATACCAAATGTTTGTCAATTGGTTATGGAGTAAGGGATGCTGGGTAAACTGTAAAACAACAACTACTTAACCTGTCTTGTCATTATTTAACAGTATTAACATAACAATAAATAAACTCTCAGTAAGTAATTAGAGAGGTATTAATGTAATAGCTTCCATATGGATAACAACTGGTTGTTATGCACATGGCAGGGTTTTGAACAAGTCTTGTTCTCCCTCAAGAGTTCTGAGCACCACAAAGCAGACCTGTTGACAGTGTCTTAGCTAGGATTAGATATCTGCCTCTCACAAATCCCTATTTTGAGGAATTTTGCCTGTCAAAATTTTTGATTTTCCTATCTTTCCCATGTTAAAATTCCATATTTCTGCCAGTTTAAAACAACAGGGGCCAGTTGCTCGAAAGACGATTAGTCCCTAACACCAGATTAAATCGCTAATACTGGGCAAGAGATAGACTACGACATGGCGTGACGTCATCTAATAGCGGATTGAATTAAATAGCGCTTCGAGCAACTGGCCCCAGGTGGACAGGTCTCTGTCTATGCCTGTTAAGATGTCCTTACACTGCAACATACTATAATAATAATAATAAAGCTTTATTTATTGAGGGTATACAAAAACTCAGTCATATGGTCATGTCATAGTTTGTTGCAAGTTACGTCAAGTGTGGGTGTCTTTCACCCATAGGGCTGACAGGACATATGAGTGAAATAACCTTAATTATGGCATAAAAACCCTTATTGAACAAAACAAAATCTGTCCGAAAACGGATCCTTATAAAGTTAGCAAAGATTTACAACGTTTCCTCCTGGTTTTCCACCGTAATTAGAGAAAGAACAGTGTGAAGTGGATAATCCATCCTCGTATAAGTGAAATACCCTTGAGAACAACGTTAAATCCCAATTAAACAAACAAACAAACAAATCAGACCATAATATGAGGAACCTTGAGCATGATGGTAAACCCTAATGAAATATATTCTTAAAAAATATCTTGTACTTTTTTGTAGATCGACCAGGATTGAAGGAAGTTGTGGATATCCAAAAATTGAGAGATAAAATTACGTCTTCATTAAAGATGGAAATCGGGTTAAATCACCCTGGCAACGAGGATCTGGTATCCAAGGTGTTCAACCAAATCCCCGTCATGAGAGCCTTAAGCTTGCAGCACGTCAGTGTTTTAAACAAATTCAAACAAACCGAGCCAGATATGGAGTTCCCTGCCTTGCATAAAGAACTCTTCTCTATTGAAGGTACAGAAAGTTCATGAGATCCTGCTGGACTGGGAAATTTCACTTTTATTTGAATGGAGAGTTTTCAAGATTCTTCAATCGACATGGTTAAAGACTGTTAAAATGCATTTTATTGACCCACTGCAAATTATTCAGCCAATATTCATCCAATCAGATTAGATGTTACGGGGATATGTCATCAGCCAATCATATGGGATGATGCAAAAGGTCCCTCTTCATCAGCCAATCAGAGACTTTGTCAGGGATCATGGCAGGTTTTCTAGCCTGCCATTGGACAAAACAGTGCCTCATTGTTCCTTGACAATATATAGTTGTATAGAAATGTACACATGTTTCAATGTATAGTCATATATATTCACACATAAAAAAATATATATTAACACATATATATATATATAGTGCTGTTAAATGTCTAATGTACAATAATTGCCTCATATTGATGTAGTGTGTCATAGAATATGAGGAAGTGTTTGATATAAATTGTTATGGGTATGAAATCCAGAGTTTTTAGTCTCTATTTGTTTTTATTCTGTTATATATATATTTTTTTTCTTTTGTGTCTTCTTTCTTCTTTACTGACTTATCTTAGATTTCTTGTAGTTTTAGTGTAATTGCAGAGAAGGTTTGTTCAGTATTTCCCCACACTTGACCCTTGACAGCTGCTATTAACAAAAATAGCAGGAAAAAAAAATAGCAAAACAAAAAATAAAAATCATGCGCAATCTACACAGATTCCACTTTTAGCATTTTTTTTTTTTATTATTGCATAATTTTATTGAAAATCTGTTTAAACAATTTATTACACTACATTTACTGTAAGGCCAAACTCATAGTCCTTTTGCTGACAGGCTAGGAAGGAGCTTCACAGGTGGGCGGTTGAGACCAGAGGCCTGTTTCACAAAACGATTTGAGCTTACGTTAAACTTAAATACCATGACGACTAGTGCTGAAGACATAGTTTTGCCATGACAGTTACGTTCAACGTAAGCTAAGATCGCTTTGTGAAACAAGCCCAGCTTCCTGATTCCCTGGTGCTTTAGCGTCTCGGAGCTAAGGGGCAACAAGAAGCAGATCTGTTTGTGATGCCTTTGTATTGCATCCTGTGTTCGTCTTGCCTTGTCTAATGTTGTCAGTGGTGTTGTGGGTGGCTTCCCTCACCCATTGGCCTGGGGCATGGTCCCTTGAGTGAAATGTCTGTAAGTACGGTGTTAAACCCCACAGGCAATCCCAATAAGGGCAATGTGTGCAAAACATAGATTTACGTGATTCTTTGCTTCTTGGCAGAACTGATGAAAAAGCAAATAGCAACTGTAGCAAAATCCCTTCATTAAATAAGTCGTCTTCACATATGGAATATAGATGCCAATATATTACAATAAAAATAAGTTTTTTAATCAAAAATTGTGCTAGTACCTTTTTGTCGCATGTTTGATGTCTCGCATGCTTCGTTTCTGAGACCATTTTCTAAATAAAAAAAATACTTCATAAGAATTTTATGGTTTTTGTTTAGTTAAGCATGCTGTGTAAATTCCTTTTTTTTTTTGTCATACAGCATTTTAAGAAGTGGTCATTTTAAAAAAGTTTGAATTTCCGTTTTTCCACCCGGCTATCTCCATTAGTTTTTTGCTTTTCTTCTGTCAACTGTTCTTTATTTCAAATTTTATTGTTCCTTTTATATTTTTCATTAGGGAGTTGTCTTCATTGTTTCAAGGAAATATTTTACACAAAATTTGTACATAGATGCTACTGTTGTGACATTACATTTTAAATTGGTGCACAGGAATTAGAATGTCTTTAATCCAATCATTTCATTAATTTTGTTTTCAGTTTTTGTCTGTTTGATGGAAAATTACTGCTATAATGTATAAAATCTTAGAACTTCTCATAAAATTTTTCTAAGAGTTCAGACAAATATCCTTGGGCAGTAATATAACTTGGTAATTGCATTTTTATGAGATCAAGTTCTGTGAACTTTGACCTGACCTCGTTTTTGAGTTTCAGCTTTGACCTAAATTTCTTAACCTATAATCATGATATTTCTGTAATTAAAATAAATATTAAATTGTGAAAAAAAAAAATGGCTCTTTTTTTTCCAACTAAATCATAAAATTGTGTAAATTGGAATAATTATCAGGGATTTCTACAAAAAAAAAAGCAAAAACAGATTTTTGGAAACGATTTTATTTTTAATACTTTCAAAACTTTAACCAGTTCTATTTTGAAATTATATACAACATAACGGCAATAATTTGGTTTTTAATATTAATACATTTCTTAAAGCTGTAAAATTAGTTTTGTGAATGAGCATGTAATTGAAAGAGAAAACAGTATGTTAAATAGACAAATTATTATTGTTGATTATTGTAGAATAAACTGCTTATCTGTTATACATTTGGTCTTCAGTCAACTATTTCATGAAAAAACTGACCCCCTAATTAGACCAGACACCTGAATATACTGACCACTGAATATACCAGAAACCTGAGTATACTGACCACTGAATATACCAGAAACCTGAGTATACTGACCACTGAATATACCAGAAACCCGAATATACTGACCTAAATATACAAGAAGCCTGAGTAAACTGACCCCTGAATATACCAGGAACCTGAGTATATTGACCCCTGAATATATCTGAAACCTACGTAGACCTACCTATGAATTTACGTGAAAACCAAACTACTCTGACTACAGAATTTATCCTAAAACTCGCTGCCAGAAACCAAAAATACTAGTGCATCAATCCTTGGATATGTAACCAGAGAATACCAGAAACCGGAGTATACGGAGTTGATCTGGAAACCTGCTTTATTGCCACGAAAGGGAAATTGTTAAAAAGGCATCCAGAGAATTTATATTTTTGTAGATTAACCTTACCGTAACCACCAGCTAGAATCAGCGCCAAATTCCCTGGAATCGTAACCCAACTTGATCTTTTACCCATAAAGTTTTGAAACGAGAAACCGCTTATATCATAACGCCATGTCTTTATTCTCGTGCAGAGTCACATGGCGTGACCCAGTCACATTTTGTATGGTTTTAAGTCTCGGCACGCACATGTTGTGATCCAACACTGGGATAACATTTTGCCTTATATACATGAACGACGTACATGCTATATAGATCAAGGTATCCGTCACTCGATTAGCTGTATACAGCGGAGTCTGGTTTACCGTTGGAGGCTGTCACTTTTTTCGCCTGTTTAGTCCTTTTCAACCAGCAGTAACGAGTATAAATCTTCTCCTAAATGGTCGATTTTAAATCTGAATCCATTGAGGCGAAAATAACAAGAAAAGCATCGTAAAATACTTGACAGGAAATTTATAAAATAAGAAAAACACATGATGATCAGAAAATACTCTTTACGGTCGATCAGTAATATAAAATGTAGTTTAAAAAGAAGAAAATGCACATGGTTAGAAAATACTCCATAGAAAGTAAATTTTACACGTAAATTCAAATCCGGGAAGACAGGTCTGCATCATTTATGATTTGGTGTAACGTTCAAATATATATTGACTAGATATTTCATACAAAAAATATATTGCATATTGCATGACAAAATCATGTTGCTGAGAATTTTGTAAGCAATTATTAAAACATAATGTACGACAAAATTATGCACCGTAAATGCTGTGTATGTGTGTATTTCATTCTCTCGAGAGGTCTGTAGGTTACCCATAACAACTCAAGATAAAGATGTGTTTAGAAATTTGTCTCGGGGTAGTTTATCAATAGAATATCTGCGCTCTAATTGAATGAGCTATACAAAGCTGGCCAGTAGAACGACCGAATTTCTCATCCAAGTATTAATGGCGGCAAATGTTTCTCTACGGGAGCATTGACACCGAGTCACTAAATTAGTATATTTTTTATCGTGAAACTACCCATAAATGTGTTTCGGTTATTCTGAAAGTCCGGTTCTCGCAAATATGTATTTTATTGTTGAGGAAGAATGATTTGTTTGTATCCACCCGGATTCCAACTATATATACGTTAATTTGTTGTATGGAATTTTCTTGGGGGGATAAATATGCGAGACAGAAAACAAAATGTCTTCGGGTTTAGCTATTGGCTAATAAAATTTGACAGTGATCCTATATCATCAAATTATCATTTTATTATTTTCACTTGTGTCATTATGTTTATTATTACCTTATGTGATTATTTGTTCATAGCTTGGTCCTCGATGCACATCACATAAGCCGCAAGGGAATATATTAGTCCACATTGAGGAATATAGGGATACCGTTTATAGACCTATGATATTGGATAAATTTAAAACTGTCATTTTGTTTATTTTATTTTTATTGTTTTGTTTTTTCGTTTTAATTTTCACATAAGTTGCTTGAACGTAGGGTAATTCGCGTATTTAAAGGAGAAGACCACCAAAAAAACATATTCTATGAATAAGTAAAACTTTTTGTGTGTAATACAATACATTAATTTCCATTTTCATAACCTGATCGTAACT
>JAQQZZ010050104.1:0-10110 GCA_030265115.1 Mopalia vespertina | reverse complement strand
AATGTCAATTACGGTTGTAGGCATCATATGTTTAAATGTAATAATGTCGATTACATAGAAGCTCACTAACTATTGTGAAATCTTGGTTAGCTCTGACTTTCTTCAGTGCGGCCGATAAAATTATGTACGAATATTGGACCCTACTTAATGAAAGTACATATAGCTGCAATCGATCCATTAAAATGTGAACTATAACAAATTAAGACATAGAAATTTACTTCATTGAAATAAAAAAAACTTAAAAAAAAGTAATTTTATAAAGTTGAATCTTTCGTTAAACCGGTAAAACATGCAGTTTCCAGAATTGAAATTAGATTATTTTATGTGTAGCTCTCTTACAAATGCAAAAGAAGGCCGGCAGCACATAAGTAGAGCCTGTATGAGATCTATTGGACTAAAAATCGTAATTATACGGTCTTGTTATTGACCAACAAACCAGAAAAATAAGTAAATGAGTAGTAAATTATAACAAATGAGTAAATAATTTTTCAGTAATAAATAAATTTGAAATACGTTACAAGTAAATAGGTGGATATAAAATAAATAACACGAAATAAAGAAAGAGTCAATAAGTACTACTAAAGAAATAAGTAAGTCATGAATGAGAAAGTTACAAGTAAGTAAGTTATAAGGTAACAAGTAAATATGTAAAAAGTAATGCGCGAAAAATGAGCAAGACTTAAGTTAGACTTGGGTAAGTAAGTCATAAGTAAGTGGTAAGTGTGTAAGTAATAAGCTGGTAAGGAAATCAGTGATTATGGAAATAAGGAAGTTTTAAGTAATAAATGACACAGAAATGAGTAAATCAATAAAAAAAATAATAAATAAGTAAGTAATAGTCAACAAGTAAGAAATAAGTAAGTAAATGAGTAAATAAGTAATAAGTTAAGAAGTAAGGAAGTAATAGTGGCAATAAGTGACAAATTAGAAAATCATACGTAGGAAATGTCTAAGTAAGTAATAAATGAGTCAATGAGTTAGTAATAAGTTATTAATAAATAAGTAGATAAGAAATTAGTAATAACAAGTAAGTAAAAAGTAAGCAACAAGTAAGCAAATGAGATGATAAGTACGTTAATATTAATAGTAAGTAAGTACATACTTAAGTTACGAAATAAGGAAGTAAGTATTACATGAAAAATCTGTAGAAATAAGTAAGTAATGAGAAAGAAACCTATAAGTAAGTGATATGTAATAAGTAAATAAGTAATTTATCAGTTAATCAGAAAGTAAATAAGTGATAAATAAATACGTTAGTTATAATTCAATAAGTAAGAAGTATGTACATAATTGAGTAATCAGTTATTAAGTAATAAAATAATAAATAATAGTGAATAATAATTAAGCAATAAGGTAATAAATAATAAGTAAATATGTAATAAGTAAGTAATCAATAAATAAACCAGAAATAAGTAAGTTATCAGAAAATAAGTAGTAATAATAAGAAATAAGTCAAAAGTAATACTAAAAAAAAATAAGTTATAAGTAAGAAATAAGCAAATAAGCAATAGTTGAAAAGAAATCAGTAAATTCGAAATACAAAAGTAATAATTTTAAATAAATAAGTAATCGGTAAATAAATAAATATTTACATTCCAGAAATGATTTTTATACAACCTGATATATTGGTGTCGAAAAGAAGTTTATTGTGAGTAATGTTCGAACATACAATTACAGCAGTAATTGAAATATAGTGAGAAATAGACAGTCATGTAAATGTACAATGTAGGGGATGTATCATGTAATTATGGAATGAATGCGAAGCATATTAGTTGGAGTGGGAGTTTCTGGACAAAGCGATAATGATCAATTTGAACTGTTGGTGTATCTAGAAGTGAATTGTAAAACCTTTGTATTATAGTGTCTGAGTAACCCAGTGATTGAATTAATAATTAATTTTCTTACATTTCAGCTTTTTGGTAAAATGAAGAGGATGATCAGCATAGATGCAAATGCTCTGGTTCTTATAGTTTTAAACAGAATGGCTTCAAACATTATTTTTATGAGCATCTGCTTCTAAACTGCAAACATGCAGTGTGAGTCCTCACACTCTCTCCGGGCTCGTTACGACAGACGAGATAATTCTTCACACTCTCTCTCTATAACGATTGTTCCAAAAATCTTTGAGATTTACTAGTGAAGGTATTGTAAACCGTTAAAGAGGTAAATGTATAGCCTATATGTTGTTGTTTTTTTTGTTTTGGCATGACGTAATCCCACAACGAACACCAATAAATATACACTTTCTTCAGTGAACAAAGATGCTGGTGTTAGTCAAGGCCTTTGTTTGGTATGTTGATGGTTAATATTCATAAAGTCATTATACTTTTGTAATACTAATGATGTGATCAACTCTTTATAAAAAAAATGTACAACCTTTCGCAGGGTTATAGTGTTTTGTTATTATTGTTTAATTTATTATTTTACTACGGTTATTCGATTTATACCAGGATGATAATTGATGATTGTGTGAATACAAATAGTATGTATTAGTTACAATGTAGGTCGTATTATACAGTTGTTGCAAATTAATTGAGTTTTTCATAACAAATTGAATGCCAGAAGTTTTATTTGTTACCTAAAGCGAAAACAGTATTGTGACAATAATTGTAAATACGCTTCCACATCACCTCTTGTTCAGTTAACTGAAGTCAGTTCTTTTCGTACTGATAACTGTTTCGTTTGTAGGACTGAATTATCACAATAACTCAAAGACCTAATATTGGGTTAAAAACATAATATATATTTCTCTATGCGTTTTCTATGTGTGTTTTGATTTAATAAAACAAAGTGAAATGAAAACAACTCCCTCTCAGCCTCTTTACTATTCTTTAGGGTTTCATAAAAATGTAATACCATGAAATGATACTCAATTGTGTTTATCTTTGAAGATCGGCTTATTAACCCCAGAAAAAGTATTCTTGCGTGCAACCAAACATCAATTGAAGCCTTGTAGAGAAATCATTAAAATTATACGAGTATTGAGTACCACCTAGGGAGACATTTGTGAGTGAGCGATGTTAAGTGAGAAAGCGTATATTGTTTCCATGGCGCGTAAATGGTTCTGTACTCATTAACAAACAGTGCTATACAGAACTGTAAACAATAAATAAAAAAACCCTTGCTGGTTGCTTACATATCCATAGTAAAGGGTTCTATTTATAATTCATAAAAAGGGTTCTAAAAATAAACAAACAGAGTTTTTAACTGTAAGCAGAAGAACCCTTTATAGTTCTTTATAGAATCTTTTATATATCTTTATAGAACCCTGTGTGGTTCGGTGCGGAACATAGAACCGTTTATAGGCAATGGTCTTGGAAGGGTTCTGTGTGGAACTATTTTGAAAACGTTCTATATATAACCGTATTGAAGGGATCTTTATAGAACCAATGTAAAAGGGTTCCATACAAAACCATAAAGGGTTCCCCACAGCGATAAGCTGAAGAACCCTTAATGGTTCCACATAACCATTTTATCTCAGCGTGTGCTACACGTAACTACGGTTGTAAAGTTTGGGGGTTCCACAAAGACGCAGTTATAGAAAGTGGCCATAGACAATTTTGTAGACAAATTTTAAATGTAAATGCATCTACTCCAAATGTAGCCACCTATGGTGAACTTGGTAAATTACACTGTACACGTATCTATAAAATAGTAAAGTATTGGTTTAAACTCCTATACACTAACAACTGTATTATAAATACCGTGTATAAAACGACTTAGTGCAGAATGGATAAATCATTTGGGTAGCATTATAACAAAAAGTGTTAAAACACAGCTGGATTTGGTTACGTTTTTACCTTTCCTTATTCAATAAATAGTCAACAGTTTTTGTGTGAATTTAAATTAAGATTAAAGGATATGTTTTTCTGAATGTTATGTGGAATTTGAGTCCCCTAGGTTATTATTGTATAAGAGTATAAATTCCTCCTTTGGGTATGAACCTTATCTTTTGAAAGTTTGCAATTGTAACTAGAGATCTGAATTAAATAGAATAAGAACTTCATATCATAGTCTCTTGGTTGAAACAGGTAGACAAGGCAGCAATAGATTAGCAACAAATGAAAGGACATGTACTTTGTGTTTACAGCATGCTATAGAAGATGAGTTTCACTTTTTACTAGTTTCCTCATTGTATAATACTCTCCGTATATTGCATGTCGACCAATGTTATTGGAAGAAGCCAAGTGTCTATAAATCTGGTGTTTTATGAGAATGTAACCTTTTGACATCAGGTCAAATCATGTAGATTATTTGGCAGACATTCTTAAGTTTTTTCGTGTACAAAAGTGTATACAACCCAGAATCCTCTTAAGGAATCTACCGCTTGTCAGTGGTCAAATTTTGTCTTTTTTTCATTAAATCTTGTTAATGCAAAAATATTTTTAAAAAATCAATATTTTGAAATGTTTGGATTAACGTGATTATCTCATCTTAACTGCCTACAAGCCAATTAGCAAAATGCCAACAGATGGGGGGGTATATCAACTGAACAGTCATGCCCCCAGTATAGCCATGATAGCCATTACCACATGCATAAACGAAATAAATGATGACGACGTCACTCAAATTTCACAGTTAAAACTACCATACTGCATTTTAAAAAATGAATGCAATAGATAAAACTCTTTTTCGCCTTTTCATTGAATTAAAAATATATGGTATTATTGAATTTATTGAGAGTAATCTAAAAAGAATCGTGGGATTCAATAATTTACAACCCTTTATGCTTTTTTGTCTGCTTTCATTTTCCTTGTTTTTGTTTGTTTGCACAAAGTCTTTGCAATTCGGCACACACAATGTTCAAATCCTTATCTAAAAATGAGTCACACAGTTTTAATATTGAGTTTTGTTTCGAAGATTTTTAGTAAATGCTTTTTTAAGCGCGCCTTTTTATTTTTAAAATATATTGTTATCAAATGCGCAAAAACTAACTATGACAGTATTTTACTTTAAATACTTGTGTACAGGGACATGAAATTGTGAAAGAAAAATCTCCAATCATCTCAGAAAAATAATAGTTACAAAGGTCCAAGTTTCTGTTTATTTATGCCATTATAAAATAAAATCAATAAAAATATAACATCACAATGATAATCTTCATGTCATCCTCTTTCGAAGTATATGTGTTTTTAATGTAACCATCCTTTGGAAATAACAGCGAAAGCCACAAAACGACAAAGGTCGCATTGTTTTACACCTATTTTTATTTCTGGTTCTTCAGTTTTAAGCAGAACCTACATTTTCCACGCCGTATGTCTAGAAAAATGTTCATGTTAGAGACTTCACATTGCTACCATATTTAAGAGCACAGTTTGATCCAGTAAACGGAGCCTCATTTTTTCGCAATATGTCCTTGATTTTTGTAAATGTTTTCTAAAAGTTGTATTTTAAATGATATAAGACTTTCCCAGGTTAGATAGAAAAAAAATATCACTGTGATAGATCTAATCAAAATATTTAAAACATGAGGCACTGTTTACTAGTTCAAGGACTATTCGACTAGGCCAACTAGTTTATTTTGTGTTACCGTTATTGCAGCTCGAGAAATAAGCCATGAAAAATGGGGTACAGCAAGACTATAGGCTTTAGTACATTCACATGTATGTAATCCTGATTATTCTAGCTTTCTAAAAACATATACATATATATGGTACAGATTTATTTTCTTCTGCATAATATTCTAAATACAACAGGTGTCCTGAAAATCGACCAAGGGGTACAGCAAGACTATAATAGGCTTTAGCCCAACGGTTAACGGAGTTCCATTATGTAACGTCTGGCATCAATACAACCTGGCCATTTCTCAAAGAAAGACATTATTCCTTGAGTTTTCTAATATGACAAATATCGCACTCGGTTTGTTTTGGGACTATTCTTGCAATACAGGAATATCGAAATCGTGGAACTAAAAATTACAATGCTATCCCTCTTCCACAAAAACCTGCGCAGGTGTATTCATAAATGTTCTCATGTTGTTGTTTTTTTTAATTTGTCTTAAGAGTTGTTTTAAGTTTAAGAATGGCTTTAGAAGCTTTATGAATACGGGCCTGATTCTAGCGTATACAAATTAAACATAATAATTATAATTATTTATAATAATTAAAAAATTTGCACTGCATAGGAAATATTGTTCTCAGAGGTCATGTTATCTTTGGCTTACACAACCACTCTCCTAAAAACAAATTTCAACAATTATTAAATATGGTAGGTAACTGACTGTCTGTAACTACGAGTTAATTTGTCTATAACTTGCGATGATACATCGTTTTTAGAAGTGGACAGGTGCCTTATTTCCTTATTCGGAGGACGCAACCGCTGACCGTAGGAAATCGCCTGGTATTAAGCAAATATCATGGCGACGCGCACTTGCTTTGCAGCGATTGAACATTTAAACATTTGCGTTTGGGACACGTAAAGGAGGAGCTGAGCGATAACTAACTCTGAACTTTAAAAAGCAAGGGAACCGATGTTTAGTTTTACAAAAGACAACGTCTTTAATACGAGGATGTGTTAACTATCCCAGGGGAGTACACAGTTTTGTTTTAGTTTACATTTCTGACGAGTTTGAGGATTTAAGTATTGTTGGTCTACAGTTACATCAGTATACGCTCAGTTCAGCATGAGGACATTTGTTTCTATCCGGCCTATACACAGGTACCTTTCTTATGACCACAGCCAAACCGTTAGGACTACCCGCATGTGTGTAGGGGGTAATCCTTATTTCGTTGGACACTACATCCCTCCCTTGTTTAAGTATAAAAGAAAGTTATCAGTCATTAAGTTGAATGAAGCATGACTATTATATTTGATAGCAAAAATAAGAATTAAGTAGTAACGTCATCTTGAGCAGTATGACTTCAATTTAAAGTTCTTTACGATTAAACGTACGAGTACAGTTTATATTTTCTCCCAAAATAGTATTTTGTCCAATGAGAAAGCTACATATAGTCATATAGATACACAGGTCATTGACGGAATATGTTGGGATATCCTCTTGTCAGCTGTATTCTAGTAATTGGTGTGTAATTGTCCAGTGTTTCGATAAGGCCCTCTATATTGTTCGGGATGCATGGTCTATCACGAGGGACGACTTAAGCAGAGAGCTGAACAGTACAACAATAAAGTAACCCAACTGAATGCGCGCAGGCTGCGAGCTGTTTCCTGTTAACCTATAACAGCTGGAGATTTAGAACTTTTCAAAAACTAATCTCTGAGAGGTTATTCACTCTCCAATGCGACATTCAATTATTGTTGATTTGTTTTGGTAAAGGTGAGCTAACATTCGCTGTTTAATTTAAATCTGTTTAAATAAAAGTACAAAAACTATTGAGCTGGCAAATAAATATATCCATACCTCAAACCACTATGAATATTCTTTCCGACTTATGAGCCGATTATCATAACAAAACTTTCTTTTGATGCGCAGTTTTTAAACTGCATAGGAAATAACGTTCTCGGAGGTTACATTTTCTTTTTTGTAGCTTACACATTCACTCTCCTAACGACCAAAGTCAACAATTATTAAATATCGTAGGGAACTGACTATCTGTCACTAAGACTTTGACACGTGGCTTCAATACCCTCCTGCTTTGGAAGACGCAACCTTTGACCGAAAATGGGCAGGCATTAAGCGGATGTCATGGCGACGCGATTGCGTTGCAGCTTGTGCACTTAAAAAATAGCATTTGGGACTCGTATAGGAGGAGCTGAGCGATTACAAACATTTAACTTTTTAAAGGAAGGGAACTGGTGTTTAGTTTTACAAAATACAACGTTATTAAAACGAAGATGTGTTAAATAACCCAGTCGAGTACACAGATTTGTTTTAGTTTACATTTTTGATGAGTTTGAAGATTTTATTATTGTTTAGTTACAGTTAAATCAATAAACGTTCAGTTCAGCTTAAGAACATATATTTCTATCCGGCGTATACACAGGTACCTTTCATATGACCACATCCCAACCTTTGGGACTTCCCGGATGTGTGTACACAAATATTTTGCATGAATGTATTTGAGTTAGTTTTATTATTTTATCAAAGCTGACTGTGACCACAACATTATGTATGGCTCCACTGTCTATCACAACGTTTACTGAGGCACCGTCAATAAAGAAAAAATTTATTGTGGATAGCGTTTCCTCGAGGTTAAATGTCCAATGTCGTTTGTGTAAATTGTGAATATATATTTACGGCCAGCTGCATTATCACTATTGTCCCTACTATAATCTGTGACGTCTATTTTGATTCACATTATTCTCGGAAAAATTCCACGTCCGTTTTTTTGTGTATTGTTTTGATTTTGTCAGGTGCAACACACACTAACAAATGATTTGATTTGCCACAGTTATGGCATGTGTATTCCTTTGGCTGGACATAGGTTTCCTTTATGTGGCCAATTGTGTCGACAATTCCAGCACATTTTATATGAATTTTTGCGAAAATTGGGTTAAGTTTCTGATTTATCTTGGCTCGAGCTGTCTGAAGTTGTTCCAATGTCTTGAGATTGTACATCTGATGTTTCACAAGTCCTCACTATTTCTAAACTTCTGTCCAGTTTTATGTTTGCCTCACTGAGAAATCTACGTGGCGAGTGACATTTTGCAATTATCAATTATATCCGAAATCTTCATTTTCTTTGTCTTGTAACAAATTGTAAAATTGATGCATCGGTATATGTTGACTTGCTGCTTTAAATACAAATCTCTCATGACGTAGCCTCTGTTTTTTTCTGGTAAAAAATCGTTCAGTTTATCCACAGAATGACTGAAGGAATCACCCGTGTTCGTTAGTCCTCGAAAAATTTCTTGTACTGAATCGCCAGCAAAATGAAGCGGTAGTGTTCGCTTCTGTGATTCATACGTCAAGCGCACCCGTTGCTATTATGTAAATCTCAAATTGATCGAACCATTTTTCCAACTATGTTGCCTAGGAAGTATGAGCGATGTCCGCTTGGAATGGAGGTAGATATGTTAAGTTGAGTAAGTCGGCCATTGTGCAATAATTGATGAATTGCGTTTCCCATTATGTTATAATATCAATTGACATTGGTAGGCCGAACGAGAACGGACGGCTTCCAGCTAGATACGAGTGCTTGTGCTTTTGTGTAATTTTAGCAAAGGGCGTTAACTCTAATTTTAATCACTTTATTCGCCAGGTAGGGAAGCTGTAAATTCTGGTTTTAGCGTCTCTGTCCGCACCATCTTTTTAAAATTTGAGACTTTACTTTAAGTAAAGTCTCAAATTTTAAAAAGATGGTGCGGACAGAGACGCTAAAACCAGAATTTATATAATACGTATCTGCTAGCTGGTATTAACTCTTGTGTCATATTGATGTAGAAGATCTTAACCAGAAAATTTTGCTGCTATTTATTGTAACAGGCTGGAAAATTAGATCAGCATAAATGGTATATTACCTGATTTTAAAAACGCATAAAGGCTATACTCGACTTACAATAATGTTTTCCCAGTTATAATGACATTGAACTAAACGCATGTGTCATCAACAGGGCGATGACGATCTCACAATCATGGAGAAATAAAACGCCAATATATTAGGATAAATAATGAATTTTTCGTGCTTCTGACTAACACCATATACATGAATTTTTGATCATGAGTTTGATCATCATTGACTTTTTTGGCCGCACCCATAAGAACATGTATAAGTAATAGTCTTCGAATTGAATCGAAACTACCGTGACTCCATTTCTTTAATTTTTTGTTAAATTTGAGATCAATTAAGGTTAATTGTGTGAATATTCTCTTCCCAACTCACTTATTCGAGGAAACAGTCCGACAACCACAGTCCTACATAATGTATCAATGGTATAAGCGAGTAATGCACAAGAACCATCCACTTCCGTTCGAAGATAACAGGAGAGCTACAAGTCTCGCGTTAACCAGACTCTTCTCGCTTTAACTTCCACGTCTTGTAAACTTATATGGGCGGGTATCTCTGACATGATTTTCTGATAGGTTAAGCCTGCCGCACATGAGCGATTTTCCGTCGGCGACTAATTGCAAGAAATGTTCCGTCGGCGACAGCTTTTGCCGCACACGGAGCGATTCTGAGTCGGCGATTCTTCTAAAGTCAGCTGATATTTATA
>JAQQZZ010050093.1:0-10110 GCA_030265115.1 Mopalia vespertina | reverse complement strand
TAATAACGTGGGTATCGCCTATTACATGATAACGTTGAACCCTTCCTTATTATGTACTAATAAATACTAACCGAGATGCCCTTACTATACTACTTACATGATGCAAGTGGAAGCTAAAGTAGGCAGTCATTATGTACATGATGCAATGACGGGAGCAGGTGACAGCTAAGGTAGAAGGTTAACTATGTACATGATGCGATGAGGGAAACAAGTGACAGCTACGGTATGAGGTCCACTATGTACACGATGCGATGATGGGAGTATGTGACAGCTATTAAGGTAGGATGTTAACTATGTACATGATGCGATAAGGGGAGTATGTGACAGCTAAGGTAGGATGTTAACTATGTATATGATGCGACGAGAGAGCAAGTGACGGCTAATGAAGAAGGTCCATTAAATACATGAAGCGATGAGGGGAGCAATGGACAGGTAAGGTAGCAGCCTACTTTGTACATGGTGCGATGAGAAAATACAAGTGACAGCTAAGGTAGAAAGTTCACAATGTACATGACGTGATGAGTGGAGCAAGTGACAGCTAAGGTAGAAAGTCCACAATGTACATGATACGATGAGGGGAGCATGTGACAGCTAAGGTAGAAGGTTAACTATGTACATGATGCGATGAGGGGAGCAAGAGACAGCTAAGGTATAAAGTCCACTATGTACATGATGCGATGAGGGGAGCATTAAATGACAGCTAAGGTAGGAGTCCACTATGTGCATTATGCGATGAGAAAAACATGTTACAGCTAAGGTAGAAGGCCCACAGTGTACATGATGCGATGAGGGGAGCAAGTGACAGCTAAGGTATGAGTCCACTATGTGCATGATGCGATGGTGGGAACAAGTGCAATGATGCGATGTCTTAAAAGGTTTTTTTAATAAGTTGTTTCTAATTCCTGTTAAAAGAAACCATTCCGATCTTTGAGGGTAATAGTTCACACGATCACTGTCATATACATCCATGTACATACACTATTAAAGTGACCATTTGATCTTTAAAGTCGATAAACCGACTTGTGTGAGTCTGACACTATTTGGAAGCTATTCCTGCCATGACACTGAAACGCTTTGCTTTATAAACTATGGAGGTTCTCGTTAATATCTATGAAGGTTTCAGTAGCAGGCTATCATTATATTTTTCAAGAAGTTATATTTCACAACAATTGATAGACAACTAAGAGCTGTTTGTGTACGATCTCTTGACGCCGACATTTAACTAACTGTCATGTTGTGTTACAGGTTATCAAATGGCTTTTGTTTGCCTTCTATTCAAGAATCAACGAACCTGTCATGTTACATCGGTGGTCATTAAATTGCCTCCACGCTCACCCCATCCACAGAAATTGGTAATCAAGACTTTCAGAAAGAAGATGTGACTGAAGCATTCAATGTGTACAGCATTTCGATCAGGATACGCAATACGAACATAACTTCAGGCGTTATACATGTTAAGCTGTGAATTCTAATTGGCCTCTGGCTGAAGTGAATATACAATTGAGATCAAATTTTTCCTTTCTGTAGTTCATATTTATTACAACCAGGAGCCAATTAATACACTTTCGACACACTAAATTCTAATCATAAAATTATTTTGACAGACACAAAAGAAGTACGTCAAGCAATCTCCATCTCGTAAATAGCTGCGAATTTATACGTCAATGGTATTACGAGAATTGCAACCTAATATTTACAAGAAAATGTAGAATAATTTGTTCCGTGGCCGCTCATTACCTGCACGATGGGTATTAATCAGAAACTATAATGTCCGATTAAACGTTGTATCAGTAAATATAAAGAGCTTTGAGGGGTTCACACCAGGAGAAGGGAGCCCAGCGCATCGATAGAATGTCCATAACTTTTATCACTTATCTTGGCATGCTTCAGAAACCAAAGAATTGCACATTTGATCATAAATGTGCTTGATTGGAGTTCATATGAAGGCGTCAGACCGATAGGTAGAGGAAACCATCCAGGATGCCACTGGCAACAAACAAAGACAACGCAGGACAATCACAAGACGCAATACAATGACACCACAAACAGATCGGCTTCATGTTGCCCCTTTAGCTCTGAAGCAAAACCGCAAAAGAAAGCTACCTCCAACCACTTGTTGGGCCATATCAGTTTGCAAATTGGATACCGTCGTGTCCTGTAGAAATGAAAATATAGTATTTTGGCTAAGAAGCATTGTTCGATTCTCCAGAAACACACATACTAAACCTCTGATACAAAGCATGAACAATTAACTATATTCTTAAGAAACGGAAACAACGAAAAAGCCATACATATGTAAAGTTTAACATTCAATACGGAAAGGATATCGAGATAGACTCCGTGAACCCAAGTACAGGACATTCACATTGGACAATATTCCAACTTTACAAATAAATGCAATATAAAACTGATTAACGCCCTTGAAAACAGAAACACTGGCAAAATGCGCCATTTAACTACGTTATTGAAATACACATGCAGGCAAGTGAATGATTTTGTGACCATTGTCGGGGTAAACTTCCTAAACCACACTTGTTGACTAAAAGAATGGAGCGGTAAAATCTCCGACTGCTACTTGATAGGGGCCGTATCAATCTAATTAAATCATATCTCAAAAACGCTCCCCGATTTTTGTTCGTCGGTATACTGACCTGCTTATCCAAAATGATAGAGTTATATTATCCCACTTCTAAGTGTCGTTTTAAACTTAAAACTGCATTTTTATGTTGTCGTTGATATTAAGTTTCGCTTAACGGAGAAACCGTTGCTTAGGTACCAAAACGACATTACGGCTTTAAACTCCAATCAAACAAACAAATGCTTTCTCAATTAAGCAGTGCTTGTTTAATTATACCGAATGTATTTATGATTATATTTGTACTAGATTTCATCCGTAGTAAAGATAAGCTATACATACACTTACATTTTAATGAAATTGGATCGGCCTATGTTTCCTTACCTGCAGAACACTTTCCCTTCAATGGGGAGCAAAATAATGTAATTGCTGAGTTCGTTGGAATCACCAAAGGAACTTAAAATAACATCAATTCTGCCTAATGAGTGTCATGAATGTGCACAATGGAAATATTACGGATGATAGTGATGACGTGTAGAGTTTGTCACATACACCTATCTCTGCTATATGATTGGCCAACACGAGTGACAAGCGCTTGGCGAGGTCAGAAGCAATTTTTCAGGATAGAGGTACGGCTAATTCTGTCTTTTATCATTTTACAAATTCCACATTGAGTACTTAGATGAAGAGCCGAGGCAGTCACAACAATTGGGCTACTGTCTTATGCATTATTCAGGAAGCATTTACGTTGGATTACAGGGTTGTTTATGACAAAATAATATACCATTAAGATACACTTTCTCTTTCTCTCTATGACAATGACTGCTTTAACAGTTTTAGTTATGAACCAAATAAGGCAGATTGGGACCAATAAAACTTTTGACAACAACACCATTGATGATAAAGGTTTTCCATTAATATACTAAAACTCATGTTAATGATACACATACAATGATAGATTATTAACCATCGGCGATGTTCTAGTATAAAGTGGTGTCAAACGTACCGTAATAGAAATGGGCTCTATTTGAAATATATATAACTTTTGTTCGCGGCCACTTATCTTGCTGTCTTTTAAAAATTAATAATATCTGTTTGAAAATTTGAACATCAATAACCTTTAAAATTTCAACGGTTTTCTAGTGAAAACTCAAGATCTTAGTTATATAATTATATACGTACCAGGGGCCGGTTCTACAAAAACGTCTAAGTTCATCTTAATTGTCATGGCAACCAGTAGGTGTACTGTAGATATTGTGTCGTCATGGGATTTAAGATCAACTTAGGCTAAGATTATTTTTGTGGAGCATTGTCTAACAAGCTATACCGTGTGGATCAAATCATTTCTGAGCTGAATTAGCGTCTCCACACTGAGGGCAAACTATGATGCCAAGACATGGGCCACACATCATGTTTTATGTTACACCCCATGACGAGAGTTCCATTAATCACAGCAAAACAATTTGACAAAAGGTATAACAATCATGCTTATGTAGTTTTGCTGGAAGTATAAAGTACTTAATGTGCATCTTGAAGAGTCAAAATTACTATATAAAGTGCCAATATAATTGCTTCAATGTCTTTGGTGTTGTTTGCCGATGTATGCAAGTATATAACTACAACAGTTACTTAGCTTAACATATTGTATTTTGGTAGTTATACAATTCGCTTTGTATTTTACTAAATTGCAAAGAAAACCCAATGATAAGCAATGTTCAATCCCAACGATGTGTGATTTTTGCATGCGGTATCCGAGGTCAAACAGTGTGGACACGCTGACGTCTCAGTATTTGCAAGTGGACTCATTCATTGTGGAGGATGTTTCTAGGAAATGAGAAACAAATGTAATTATGTTTATTGACCGTTCTGCTTGTTCACTGACAACTCCCATGGAAACCGAATGACTAACGTCATCAAAGTTTGAGGTCAACCACCATTACTGTCAGCGCTACATCGGTATTGAAGTTCTATGATTTATTAAACACAATCATCGTATCCTCCTTTGTCACATGTTTGACGAAGATTGGTCCGTGTGTTGTATGGTGATGTCTAATGAATAAACCTAAGGCTAACTAGAATAACTTCACAGGTTAATTTTACTGTACAAAAGTAGGTTCGTTAGGATTTCTACGCTGTTTTTAAATGTCCGGGAAACAATACTGAGAATATGTTAATAGAGTTAACTGGTTGTCTTTGTATCCGTGTCCGATCCATTGCAGACTTGTCGCTCCATGCATGAAGTTGACATTCTGGTTGTATTGTACGGTCATAATCCGTGAAAGTAACTGTCAAATAATCTAAAAAGAGATATGGCTATGGAAATGCTCGTTGACTTTTAGGATATTGACGTTGAGCATTTGTTTCAGGGTTTATCCTCAGCGTATTATTTATATCAGCGCAATTAAGTCATTTTCGATGTAAGAATGTCGATTGTGTTCGGCTGTGTTCACTTTGTTCCCTGAAGTTGACCTCTGATTATCTCTCAGCAGTTTTGATCGGTATTTAAAAAATCTCCCTACCACCATGTATAATGCTGTCAACAGTGAGTTCGGTAAAGGTCGATAGGGGTATCTGTAGGAGGTTATCGCCCATTCTCACGAAGAATATTGGTCGGAATATCGGCCGTCTGGAAAACTGGAACGGCCTTGGACATATAAGGGGTGCCTCACTTCTATTTAAGTTTTCGTAAGAACGATTTCAGTGGAATATTTACAGTGGAGTCTTTCGTCTGTTTAACACTAAAACGTGTATCTAAAATACACCCTTTTTTCACGATCATAAATTTTGAATGATTAAATAAAATGGATAATATTTTTGGTCCATTTTAAACCTAAGGGACAAGACCGTAACCAGTTGTATTGAAATGATAGACTGGCGAATTGTACAGGTATGGTACACATCACAGAGAGACAATATATTTCACTATGGACTGAATTTATTTCCGTTACAAAAAAAAGACAAACAGATGTTCTGTAAATTAAAAATCTTATCTTCCATGCTATTGCTCCCAACGGCTTTATTATTTTACTTTCGTAAATCCCCAGCTAAAGGAGATAACCTCTCTACCAAGCGCCAATCTCTTATTGTAATGGGCTGGCAGCAGTGTTTTACATCAGTCGATTTGTAATTGGTCTAGTGGGACCAAGTCGGTGGTAGAGATCTGTACATCGATTGGTTGTCTTGTGGGTCATAAAAAACAGAACGCCATTTTAACTATGGGACATTTGACAAAAGCTCTCAACAGAAGTCCGCTTTATCTGATATCCGTCCATTTAATAAGCAAATAATACAGGTGGATAAAGGACTGCATCACTTTCTTCCAAACATTTATAAATCCAAGACAGCTCAACACAAGTTCAAGAATGACTTTAATAGTCACTGTAGACGTCTGAAATTCCACTTGGTATGCTACGTAACGCACTGTGAGGATAATGAGGTGGCGGTTGGTGTGGGGGGTGGGAGGGGTTTGGGGTGGAGGTGGGTGTAGGGGGTTGAAAATTGAACAGGCTTGTGTTTGATTTTATTCAACTAATTGCTGCTCTCTGTTCTTCGCCGCTGTGATTCTTCGAAAATAATTTTCCAGATTCCGGAGAATAATACGGTTGGTGCTACAAACTTAAGTTGCTATGTAACTAATATAAGTTGATGTCAAACCTTACTTAAGCTGCTATGTAACTGATATTACTTGATGTCAAACCTGGTGCTACAAAGTTAAGCTGCTAGCTGTGTAACTGATATAACTTGATGCCAAACCTATATTTACTATTCCTAAATGACTTAAAAACGATTCACCTTTTAAGTTCCTTACATTGCCAAATTACATCAATTTTGATGATTATTCGGTCATTTGACTTGTCAAATGCGTTTGGCTGTATATTGCTACTTTTAGATATCGTAAACAGCCAGGAATAAAATAACTTGAACTCTGTCTGATAAGCGGTATATAACTGTAGAATGGAATTATTATCGGTGCTAATGATTGAGTGTAGAGTTTGTCCGATACATGTTTAGAGGGGCTTCTAAAGGGGGTTCCAAGGTTAGAAACAATCTGTCAGGATAGTGGTCACAAGTCAGCCCAATCCCCTCTTTTATCATGTCACAGATTTCTCGTCTAGAAATGGCGCAGTCAGACAGGAGAGCGGCACAACAATTGGGTTATTGCCTCATGCATTATTCAGGAAGAATTTGAATTGGATTACACGGTTGTTGATTACAAAACGATGGCCGATCAAGAGGCTTAGTTTTCTCTATAGAGTTTCATGTACTGTACATTTTATCATACAGCATTATAGACATTGAATGCCCATTTCTTACCGGTAACACTTTACATCTGTTCAAGCTGGGATGAATTCAGAGTTCAAGTTAGTGTTCGGATAGCCTTATAGAATAACCCTGTTCTGTCAATCAGACACCTGCCTGATTGAACACATTAATTACACCTGGAATATAGAACAACATACTTTATCCATTTCCTGACACAGTTCATTAGGTCCTTACTAGCTATTACCGTTTTCATTCAACCCAATTGGTATGTTGTATGATCGACCTACACATCTTTCATACAAAGTGTAGACTGGTCAAATGTTTTTCTTATTGTCCCCTGGTACTTCTAGGTTATATAAGAGTTGTAGCCAATGTTTAAATAACGTATGTTCTGTATCACATGGTCGTAATTTAATTTTATGAAATATTATATTTGTCTATATTCACCTTTTCTCTAATATTTCACTATATGTTTTCTCCATTATTAATGTCTGCTCATGTGATCAAATTTGTGTTTCTGTCAATTTTAATTGCTTTATTTGATGCACACCATATAAGCCAGGTACTTAATGTATACAAAAATGAATACATTTTTAATCAACATATAAATAATTAATTCAACGCGAAATGTCAGGCCAATTTTTATTCCCACAATTTTTTTTTATAGAGGAAGTGCACAACGGACAACATATTATTCAATGACGTCTCCGTTCAGATTTATGATGAATTCGCACAAACCTGTGAATATTGCTGACGATGATTTATAACTACAGTGTTTCTAAATATAGTCCAAGAACCGCTAAATAATCCTGGAAAATTTGGTTGAGAAAGCCATTTTTCTTTATTACAGAATATTTCGTCACAAGAACCGAATAATAGATTGACATGTAAATACATTAACTATACAAGGATCAGTAGTCCGACACGCTAACCACTAACCAGTGGGACAAGACAAACCGGAACTGATTCCAAATAGATAAAATGGATCTGGCTTGAAATATTTGTAGTACTACAAATAGCGCAGTAACTGTTTTCACGTACACCATTAATGAATCTAAGAGTATCTAGTGTCAGTCCTGCTCTGCAACTACCAGCTCTTACTGGGCCACGGGAGAGGGAGGGTATAAACATTGCTATACAGTTGAATTTAGCTACTACTCAGTATTAAATATGTGTTTATGTTGATCATGGGGACAGACATACGAATCGTAATACACCTTATATAACTGGAGCCTTATTCACATCTTGCTATCTAAATTGCATCACATATATTGTAACATTGATGAGTAAGTCTGTCATAAGGCATCAGACATCATTTTAGCTAAAACTTAGCTACGAATATTTTAAATATAGAAAAGGGATCGTAGTCAAATACTTTGGAGCATTGTAAATCAATTGGCATCGGTTGATAATAATCCCCGGGATGTTAGGGTGCACCTCTCCAGAATATTTTTAATTCCAATTCTTTATCGATTTCATTCGGATCACTTAACCAGAGGAAAATGTTGTTAGAGAAAACTATCAAATGTACACTGGTGTTTATTTGTCTTCCTGACCAGTGACACACATTAACTGGGTAAACCGTCACTTCAAATCATTCTCACATTACTAAGTAGTCTGAGCTAGAGTCTGTAACCGAATATAAGGATGTGCTTCATGAATAATGGATGAATCTAGAACACAGTATCAATTGAGTTTATTTGGTTTTTTCCAAATTCTTTTCCAAGCACTTGTAACACTTATTTCCGTGGACGTTGACCTTCCAAGCAAGCAAAACACATTATATTTCCGCTCTGTAGAAATCAGACCATTGTTAGAAGTTCGTATTTGTTAAAATATCAAATATAGTTTTCCGAATTAAAAGTGGGTTTTCTATGATCCAAAGCCTAAGGTCAGTGCCGTACATTAGCGTACGCAAATCAACTTAGATATAGGAAGACGCGCTATCTGCTGATTTTCCGTATTCTCGCTTTATAAGTAATTTTTTAAGAATTGAATGAATACAATGGGCTATATATTAAGAGTCAATAAGATAGCATGTATATTAGCATGTAGAGAGCACAAGAAATAAACATTTACTGAATGCTGCCGTTCACAATTCTGTAACGTACTAATGATACACTATTGAGTTTCACAATTCAGCTTGATTCTTCACCAGACAAATGAATTACAGGAGAATGATTTGAATAAATGGCCAACGAACATCCGATCATGGCCAGTCAATCGACTAAAAACCAATAAACTTATACAAATAAGATTATTCTTCGAGACAGGGTTTACAGCAAAGCGAAAAAAAAAATACCCGACCGGAACAAATCCCGCACCAGGTTTTCTCTTCAATTGAACTCTTGCAGTACCACTAGTTAACGGTACCTTTCTCAGTAAATACTACATTAAACGAACCGTTAAAGTACGCACGATATCTCAGAATGATGTCCACATGGTTGTTACAAATTCACATAGAAACAAATCGTCCAGAAGTTAACCAGTGTAATATTTCCTCGTTGAATATATTGTTAATAAAACGAATCTGGAGATTTGTTGATTTCGGTGACTTACAGTTGTTGTTTGTGCTTTACAAATGAACTTTTTTCTCAAATTAAGCACGAAGTTGTTAGGTGCAGTCAAACATGAGCTTACATTTATCCCTACCCCATGTGGTGTAAGGATTTAATACCATGGAATACACGTTAGGATAATTGCTAGACAAGCAATACGTAGTTGATTCACTCACGGTATATGAGATGTAACGTTGATATCAAAGACGTTCACAGACTGTCACAATTCGAATAGACCTCAGGCTATTTTCAAATGAAATTAAACTCAAACTGATAGTTCGTGTTCGTGTCGTCAATCACTACATTTATTTAAACAAACACATCGACGTTATATTTAGGAAACTGATATTACGAGCATGTTTACAAAAATTGGTCATTGGTACGACAAATTGTGTGTAGAAAAACGCCGTAAACCTTATCTACTATACATAAAATTCATAAAATTCATACAACTGATATAGATGTTGGCTCAAAAGTTGTGTGCAAATAGATATATATATTTATGTAGTGTAAATTGTGTGTCCAGGGGTGTTTTGCTAAGTTTAGAAGTAGGGGGGCCCGAAGTGGGAGTGGCAGTCGGCTATCCTAGCCAACTAGGGGAGGGCCCAGGGGCCGCCTAGGCCCCGGATGCTCTGATAGTGAGGGAGCTCGTAGACGTGATTTGAGCAATTTTGAGCAAGGAAATTTAGATTCACTATCATTATAAAAATGATC